>OMNW01007783.1:4932-56119 GCA_900303245.1 Selene dorsalis
CCTGGTGAAAACCAACCTTGCAACATCAGAGCCTCTGACCCAATGTCCAGCTCTCGTCTCGCCGGCACTGCGACACAAATGCACCCCGTAACCCACAATCTCTTGTGTATGATAGATAAGACTACACAACACACACATCATAATGTGTGTAGGATAATCCATCACTCCACGTATTGATTTCTCAACGGCTTCATTGAAAACAAATGCACACAGTCGGGAGGAGGGTTCGCAAAACAGAGGAAAAGAGACTGGACTTGTACGATGGATAGATTTATAAGCTAAATGACACAATTTATAAATCGCTAAAGGACGTATTTTGATCAACATCGTGTCTCAAATTATTTATTTCACTCGTAAGCCACGTAATAAGCAGAGTAATGTAGAGTGAGCCGGTCGTGATGGAGAAATAAACCCTGACAGGATGAATGGAACCCGACATGATATGGTTTGTTTCTCCATAATGACCGGCTCACTCTACATGATCCCTCACTCAGTGAGAGGTTAGGAGTGTTTTACTACTAATTGTTTTGGTAACAGGAGAAAACATTAGCGCAGTAATGCTAAGAATAACACATTTTGTGTTATAAAGTCATGTCACAGTTCGACAAATAGGTTGGTAGGATACATATATTATTATATGTGTTTGCAGAGTGTTCTTCCACAGGAGACGGGGAGAGGAGGAAGAGGTAGAGGTAGAGGTGCAGGAAGGGCCAGGCGCGGGACAAGTGTCTCGGCCTCTGAGAGGGAAGAAGAGGAGTGGAGGATGGCAGCCCTCGAAGCAGCACAAGAGGAAACTCGGGAAACGCGTTCTTTGCCTGGCTGGATTTTCAGTTTGGGCTGCCATACAAACATGGACCCAAGGTATATACAAAAGCATAATTATAAGGCTACGAAAACCAAATGAATTTCATTTTATAGCGATTATACACTTACACGAATATATCCATGGGTAGTATATTCAGATTTTGCCAATAAACCTTGCCAAATACTACACACTGTTCCTTTAAGAATATATAGTTTGCAGTTCGTCCCTCCCTGTCCTTTGTCTATGAGCCGGGTGGCAACAGTAATTTTAGAAACATCATCACAGTTTTGTAGCAACCAGATATGAAGGATGCCTCTCAAAATTTGTTTCTTGATGATATTATGTTGATTGTTTTTCCTTTTTTTTTGTTGTTTTTTTTTTGTGAAAAGTCTCAACTGTCAAAATCCCATCATGACTAGGTAAAGACAGACAAGAGCACTCAAGCAGAGTCCAGGGTCTGTCCTCTCCGGCATTTGAACATTTTCCATCAGTGGTCTAAGCTTTGTAAAACTACATTTCCTATATTTGCCTGCTCATCAACCCTTGCTATATTGCTCATCAGCAGAGATGTGAAATGCACATAGATAGCTAAATTCATTTCCACAGAGTCTAAACTCAGCAAGATAAGAATCACATTGCATTAGTTATCTTCACAATCACGTCGGCTCCCACTTCATGTTTAATCCCTAAATTAAGCTCCATTAGTTTCATTCACAGCACAGCTGATACTGGCCTCGAATCCTGGCTCACACAGTGTCAGTTGGCAAATAAAAGCTAACGCGCTGCTTACCTGTTCTCTACGAGTGTAAACAAGGCCCCTGACTAAACTGTGAGTGGCAGATGTAATAGTTTCCTCACCACCGCCCATGCATGCTGTCATTACAGCAGCTCCTCCTTCAGGAGAAGATAGATGGCAGTGTCAGATATGGTGTTGCTTGGCTGCTTGTCAGCTTCACTTGCGCTCGCATGAAACCCGACTTAAGTCAGGTGCAGCAACTTTTCCAGATGACATCGGGAACTTTAGCTTCACCCACTCAACAACAAATGTACACACGGACACACGCGCACTGTCAGACGTTAGCCTGCTCTGCCAGCAACTTCCTCCTTAATAAAGAGAGACAGAAAAACACACGGAAACTAAATGTTAATTTTGTGACCGCAGAACTGCCTCTGTAACTCTGTAACTATCTCTGAATATTAGACCGTATGCCTGATTGCATTATACTCCAGCTGCATGCTGTGAAAGCCTAATTAGGTTTTTTTTGTTATGCAGTCCTAGAATGAATATACATAGAAACCTACTTACATATCGAATCAAACATGCATACTTGTTTTTAAAAGTCAACACATGGCCAAAATCCTCATTTTCACGCTTATCCTTCTCATGCAAGCAGCAATCCCAAGTGCAAGCAGTCCATAAATCATTGAGATGAGCAAGAGAATTGGTAATGGGAAAAAAAAAGAAACTAAAAAAATTGACGGAACTCATTATAAAAGATGGATGGATGAATGGGGAGATAAATCCAGGAGCAAAGAACAAGACAAACATAATATATTAGGGAACACACGGCTCATATTCAGCAATTGTGTTGGTGTGTGTGAATACAGCGGTGGGCGTCTTTTGATGTAAAGCACCTTGTGAACCCCCTGGAAGTATTCATTTCTGCGATCATCCATCTATTCATTCAGTGACTCAAAAGCAAGAGCCTGGAGAATTAATTAGGGGTGTCAGGAACAAAAGTCTGGAAAAGAGGAGCCACACAGGAGAAGCTATAGATACCCCGAACAACGCTTTGCACTTCCGCTTCCACTGTCCAAGAGAGGCTTAGAATCATCTGTTGTCATTATCATCGTTCCCGCTGTCTGTGTAAAGTCCTCCACCTTCGCTCTCCCACTGTACAGAAAGCTACTCCGCTTCACCCGTTTCCAGGAAAATTAAAACGAAACATGTCACACAGATGACTTCAAAATGCAATCCTATCTTTAATTTATCCCCGACAGCTTTTGGGAAGGGTGACGTCTCAATCACTGGCGTGACTTTGGCTTTTGAGAGTCCCTGTCAACGTCCCTACACTGATTTAAGGCCAAAGCGTGGCACCGTCGCATCCGAGCCAGAGCAATCTGTGCTGCATAATTCAACACCGCTCTCAAACCTGTCTCATTAAGGATCCTGGCCATGGTCCACAGCTCGCAGTGCGAGGCTTTGAGTGACAGATTTGTTGCCAGCCTAGTACAAACAGACACAGACCCAGAGCAAGCTCCAGCTTCAGATCCAGCTCCGGCCCAGGACCAGGACTCCAGCTTTAAGCCTTCAACTCCACTCTTAGTGAGTGTGTGACAAGCAAGAGGAGGCAAAAAATCAACACTGTTTTACCCTGCAGTTGATTAGATGTTGGAATGTACTATTCCAGTCTCCTGTGCACATTGATGCCTCACAGTCCAGACAAAGTGCATTATACCTGTAGTAACTTGTGCTGCTAATTAAAAAGACTTCACTTTTTTCCTCCCACATGCTTGTAAATGTTACGGTAGTTGGTTCAATTAAAACTTTCTGGTTCTTGTGAAGAGCTAAAAGAACATATTTCTGCAGGGGTCCATATTTCCCCCTCTGCGGCAGCTCCATCACAGTGAGGTCGGTAATGACGTGTTTGCCACTTTCAACTTCCCACCGCCAACCACAACCAATGTCTCATTAGCCCTCAGTTAAAGCCTCGTCCCTGCTCTGGTTCAAAAATCCAATCCGGGCGATTCCTCAGCCCAGGGCACAACCTCAGAGTGAATTTACTTTAGCACCGAGTGACTGCCACACCCCACACACAGCCGGGGAAGCTTCAGAGGGAAATCATAAATTTATCTGCATGGATGCCCGGTTTGTCACGTTAGGCAGGCTTGGTGAGAGAGGAGGACGTTTGCCTTCTGCATCAGTGAGAATTTCATTTAGCGCGTCGACAGAGGTGGGAGACGCAGCACTGACCTGCCAAATGAGGAGGGCAGGTCACAATCACAGCTCTGCACAGGAAGGTGTCGGCGGCAGTTGACACCCTGGCCCACTCGTCACCCTATACAAACATATACATATACAGAGATGTGAGTTTAATTAATGAGCATGTTGCATGGGGTTTGATAGTACGTTTCATCTTGTGTGGTGAGGTTCAGCTATTAAAGTATCATTTGGGGCTGATTTTGATTTACACAGCATACAACTTCACTGAAGTCACTGTTAGTTTCCACCAGCTGACCTCCCAGCTGTGCATATCTCAAATTAAACTGGCCAAGTAATAACATCCCTGGCACAGAATTTTGCATTTCCGTTGCATTATCAAAGCTAAGTAGACATTTCGTACAGTATGTTACAATATATGTTTGTACGTGAATCTTCTGAATTGGCTCATGATGTGTCACTGTATGCCACACAGTACACATGCAGATAAACTGCTGTGTTCATTAACCAAACAAAAAAATCTTCTGAGGAGATATTTATGAATTATGCACAGCTTTATAAATTAAACAGATTTGTCTCCATTAAATCCTGTTTTGTATTTTCACTTGTGTTGATTTTGACCTTCTGGTGAGAGAGGAAGATGATACAGCCATTTATGCAAACGTTGTGGTAAAATAAAATTTAATAGGTGCTTAAATTATATTGTGATGGCTCCATATCCCACTCCACATCATTCATTTGACTCTGTGCAGACAGTCTGGCTCTCATAATTGCACAGCTCTCAACTCCCTTTCTCTCACATGTATTTCCACTAAACTTAAGCCTCTGCCGATAATTGAAACTCAGCCACCAGAGCATGTCTGTGCAACAAAGGAATCTCTTGTCTTCTAAGACAGCAAGATATTTTTGGATGCTGAAAATTAGAAATTAATATATATTCGGTTCTCTATAGTGCCATAACTTTAGGATTATTTAGAAAAAAAGAAAAAATAAGATTCATAAGGTATTAACAGTGTAAAGCTCCTCAATAGTTTATATCTCCCAGCCTCACTGCAGCAACAACCCTCAGTTCTTAAAGAACAGAAAGTACCCAAATTAAAGTGTCCAAGCTCATGGAGTTTGGACAAACTTGTCTCAATAAAGTCAATTTATTATTTTCATCAACTCTTTGCTGCTACTGCTTTCATAATTTTTGGTTTCTATGTGCATTGCTCTATTGCCTCACAGCAAGAAGTGCCTGGGTGTGGACTCTTCCTGGGCCTCTTTGTGAAGTTTCTAAGTTCTCCCTGTGCCACAGTGAGTCAGTGTGGGTGCTCTGGTTCAGCTTAGGTGAAGTGGAAAGTCTAAACCGCTACGAATGTGTTTGTCTGTCAAAATGTTTTATATCTGTGACAAAAAGGCAAAATGTTGAGGATGTGCCCCGCCGCTCACCCACTGCATGCTGGGATATGCTGCAGCCTCATCTGATTCTGCACGTGATAACCCTGCTTTAGAAAATACATGTTTTCCCAACGTTTAAGCAGCATGACTGCAGTCGAAAATCACCCTCATTATTCTAATTATTATCATTATTACTATTGATACAGTTCTTTTTTCTATTTATATTTCTGTAATTAGCTACATATCAAGCAGTAACTGCAGATAAATTAAGCCAACAGTACCAAAAAGCATATCAAATGGTCACTTCAGGCTCCAACTGTGAGTCACATTGTCCAACTTTGCAGCAGGAATAACCATGTTTACACCCTACTCCTAAATTGTTTTGGTCTCTATTGCTTATTTACTCTTTTATGACGACTGTACAGGGGGTGAATTTTTATAGAACTGACTGGTTAAAATTTCATTAAGGCACAAAGTTATGCATGATTGAGAGTATGCTGCTTTGAGGAACAGGTGGGTGATTGTATGCTTGCCATCCACTTAAGTCTTGGCTCACCCACTTGTCACTCAAAGCAGCACCCTGTCAATTATACAGCATTTTCAGCCTTAATGGAACTGAAACAAATGAGTTATTTAAAAAGTCACCACTTGCTACAAAAGGGGGAATTAGCTGTAACTGGCTTTGTTCGTGTTTATCTCTCAAGTTGAGCATTTTAGCATGGGAATCTAGAAAAATCAACTCTTTTTCAATTCCTGGAAGTTTTGTTTATTATAAGATGATAAATAGATTATCAAGATTGTCAATAATTGTCTGTCAATTGATTCATTAAATGGTGCAGCTGTGCCCAGGAAGAACTGCAGATGCCTTACAATTGGTATTCAGTGTTCAGTTCAATATTTTAGAGTCTATAAGACCAAAATCAAATTGAACATAAATAATGTTTAGAAAGAGGAAAGTTCAATGGTTTTTCTTCTAATTATCAATAATCACAAATAAATCCACAAACAGAAGAAATGTACAGTGTACAGTATTGATGTGGAACCCTGGGCAAAGCACTACACTTAGGGGTGCACAGGCCTTTCTCGGTCTCTCAGCTGTGGATAAGGAAGACAGTCAGGCGGAACAGACAGTGCCTTCACAGGAGACGGCTTGTTTCCCTGCTGAGGACGCTGTTATCTCTGTGTCATGCCTCATCAGTCCCTGAGAGAGCTGTTACTGTACTCTACCTGCCATATGGCCGTCACAGCAGAACCCAGTCGGACATTCTTCCGCCCCAAACGCTCTGCCAGACACTCTGAAAGCTGCTGGGTGCCTCCCTGTGGAGAGACAGATATTACAGTTTAATGTGGGCTTAAAGGCCGTTGATGCCCACCTTACCTGGTAAGACAGACAGCTTGAGGTTAAAGAGTCATTTTACCCAAATTACATTACATCAAACCCCTAGTGGTGCCCAACCAGCCAAGCAAATAAAAGTTCTTCACTGAGAGTTTTTTTTATTTATTTTTATTTTTTTATGTATCTGCATCTGAGACTTCTGCTGACACCCTGATATTGCAGAATGCTTTGTCTATGGTATGCAAGCAATTTGAAATTCCATTTAAAACAATGTCAGCAACGTATTTCCAGAGACAACATCTTTGTTATTCTGTATTTGCTACAGAACTGGCGACACACAACTTTCAAACCAAACAGTTTTCCTCCAAAGTTGTAAAAAAGAAAACAAAATAAAAAACTCAAGGATCAGTGTTGAATCCAAGTACTGTGCACACTCTGTGGTGTATATGTAAGATGTGTATTGCACTGCTGTTGGTCTGGACTTACAGACCTTCCAACAATTCAATGATGGCAAGAAGGTGTGTGTGTAAATATATAAACAGCCTGTTTTTTTTCATTCAGTCATTTTACACTCCACCACTGTGATGTTCAAAAGCAACAACACAGAAACAAAACAGTATGGAACCATAACTTTCATTCTGCAGGAGGACATAAAATAGGAAAATCCAATACACAGACCGCTGCTGAAACTGTTTAAACATTCCTGGTCAATGCTGCTTCAAGGACAAAGGAAGGCGATGGCAATTGGACGTGGCTTGAAGGAGATGTGCAGGCTGTCGAGAGGCTGGATGCTCAGTTTCATATTGATGTGAGGGAGATGAGGAACCCAAAGTGGTCTTCAGTTTTTTTTGCACTCAAGCACTCAAGTAAACAATTTGCAGTATGGAGAAGGACATGAGCTGCATACCTTTATCTTGAACTCCTGAGCTGACCCCTCAGTGCTCTCCAAAAGTGGCAGCAGCCCTCCAGCTGCTGCAGCATACATGAGGAAGAACAGGAAGGACATCTGGGATGGCTCCATGCCAAAGACAGACCTGCTGCACAGGCCGATCTCCTCTCTTAGTTCTGACAGGGAGGGATGAATGAATACACACTGTGCTGCAGCTTTCACACATGCAATGACAATGCACACTCCCCCTGCAATGGCAGTGCTCTGAAAAGTTGCATGACATTATACAACTAACCATTATATTCTTCATGGTCAAATAATTACAATTTTATCTGCCTCATGGGGATCTACTATTGTCAGCCAGTCAATAAAGTATGAATGGGGTATATTTAACAAAGAGACACCTGAGAAAATCATGATGATGCTTATTTCTATTATCATCATGAAGTCTAGGCAGTAACAGCAAACAATGTTTAGACATTTCATTTGCTGACAATGGAACGGTAGCAGCACGGTTTTAAGAATGTCAGCGGTCCCCTCACCACTTTTCATCCATACAAATATTGAATGAAATTTGGCACAGACATTTATAATTCCAAGGAGATGAACATTAAATTACTCTGATAACCTGACTTATCTAGAGCCATCATTAGGGCAGATTTTCAGTTTATCCAGCACTTTAGTCAGTGATCAAACACTAAAACACTTATGCCAATTCCAAAATTAACAAATGTTAGCAAGCTAAACACAGATGGTAATCATGGTTAACATCGTGTCACTGTTAACATCCTTACCTTTGCTTCAAGACAAATTTTGAACCTCATTTCTTCCCATTATTATTATTATCATCATAATTACCATGATAAGTATTACGCTCTTTAATGAGCATTACAGACTGCTGTCGTGGCTCTTAGCACCATTGAGGGGGACTGCATTATAGAGATGATATTTTCACCACTGGCAAAAAACAGGATATCGTTTGTAATCAACATAGACACTCCACTGGACAAAGCCAAAACAGAGAGCCAAAAATTGACAAGGAACATAGGAGGAGGGAGGTTGGGGATTGGGCATTGGCAGATGTGTGATCTAATTGTTCTTGTCATAACTCAGTTCTTACTTCAAAGTCATCAAACATATATTCATATAATTCAGTGTGTCTCAATAAATGTCAATAAAACCATTTAGAGTTCATCATAAGAAATCCCTGAAGAGCTTGCCTCAGAATAATGTTTTTTTTTTCTTCACTTTCTTCAGTTATAAGTAATCCAAGAAGTGCTGATACCTAATTTAGCATATGGTGCCAATGTGTTAAAATGTACAAACAGAAATGGGACAAAGAAACTGAGTCAGAAGAGAATACTTGTGGCTGAGATTACCAGAGCACATTTAAGAGCTTTAACAGGGTCTGGCTTTCCTGATGGCCTCATAGTCATGCATATTTGAGGAAAAAGTAGTGAGTTAAAGATGAAATATCAGTTAGAGGGAACATACAGGCTCATATGTTCATAGCTACACTAAACACTGACCAGCAGTCCAGCCATGTTGCTCAATGTATGAGTGCAGGGTCATGCTGTCCAGTTCCACAGCGTTGGGAGTCTTTGAAGGATCCTGGACACATACTGTTGCACACAATCTGTCAATCTGAGAGCAAAACAAAATCACCACAACATACCAATGCTTTTTGGTATTCCACCATTTTCTCCCACATGTCCTACTCCACACTGCTACTTTAACCATTTATCAAGATATGAAATTTTGCAGTGCTATTTTCTTATTATTCCTCAAAAAGTACAGTGTATTACTGGAAATACTATCTTAAAATATCCATCCGGGCTCCTTGTTGATTCCAAGAATGGTGATGATAAAAGAGAAAAGAGCTACACACAAAAAGTTTAATAAATTCTGTATATCACATACACTCAACAAGGACTTCATAAGGAATGCCTGTACTCCTGCTCCTTCATGGAATTATCCAATCAGTCAACCATGTAGCAGCGGTGCATTTCATAAGGTTCAGATACAAGTGAAGAAATTCCGTTAATGTTCACATCAAGCCTCAGAAAGGCTAGAAATCTGTGACATGTTTGACTGGTTTGAGTGTTGCTGTTGATCTCCTGAGATTTTCACACACAACAGGCTCTAGAGTTACTCAGAGAGGTGGGGAAAGAAAAAACATCCATCCATCTCATTCTTTTAAAAGGTCATGGGAGGATATATGTGGTGAGCGAAAAGCTTCTCAAACTAAACACTTTAGGTAGATGGACTCCAACAGAAGAAGACCATGTCATCCAAGAACAGAAACCGAGGTTTCTCACCAACACTTGACAGCTGAAGATGAGAAAAGCCTGGTAGATGGTAGCATCAGAGTTTGACATCAACACCATGAATTCATGGATCCAACCTGCTTTGAGTTCCAACCTGCGTCTCTGCCCCAGGGATCTCAAAACAACATGCACCAGTAATTAAAGGTAATGAACCTACACCTATGACTATAGGGATTATGACAATAGGCGAATTTGCCAAAATGTTGAACTATCCTTTTCATCCTCCACAGTCAATTACTGTCAATTACCATTTTGTTGCTGATCATTGGCTTCCCTTTCTGGCCATGTCTACTTCCGTATGATGAAACAAAAACCACATCTGAATCCAGCGGAACCAGAGATCGGAGGCATGAACATGCAGGTGACAAATCTGCTGTGTGCTGTGTGCTGCAGTCATGTCTCAAAGGACTGCTCCCAACAACTTGTTAAATCCATGCCAAAAATAACTGGAGGTTTATAAGAGCAAGTATGGTTTTCCTGATAAAGAAGTTGTTAAGTGTATGCAGAACATTCCTCAGCTTTCTAATTATGATATTCGTCCACTGAGACAGTATCAGAAGTATCTAAGCACTGAGTCGGCTGCCTCACCTTCCACAGGAACTGGATGAAGTCTATTGTCACCAGTGGGGATAAAGCAGGAATACTGGTTCTGTAGGTGCGAACTCTGGCCCTCGGCCCACCCATGTGGTACACCTTCTTGCCATCATTGAATTGTTGGAAGGTCTCCAAGTCCAGCTCCTTTATGAGCTCCAAAATGTGGGTTTGGCTCCTAAAAGAGAAAGGAGGCAGTTTTTCTTATAAAGCTCAATGATGTGATTGTTTACAGCATTTCAGGATTTGCTGTGGGCTTATAAAACCTGCATGTGATAGAGTATGATAAATGCATTTATTTTCAGGTGATTGGAGTGGGCTTCAGTGTACAACATTGCTTGAGTGAGTCCTTGAATAACTGAAAAGAGGAGACTAAAGCACCTGGGAGTGCCCTCTATAAATCAAACTGTCATCAACGTGTTCTTGAGCAATGCACTTCACAAGTTTTCCATTTTTAAACTATTCTGCTGTGTAGCAGTTGAGTATGTGAGACTTTGTGCTTCAAAGGACACCAAATCCTGCCTGAATTTTCACAAACTCTACAGAAAAGCTTGGACTAACACAGAAGTGCTAATGGTCCATAAACCACTGAAAACAGACATTTTACCAAAAATTAAAGAAAAATTGGGATGTAACACCCATGAAAACATACAAACGCCCTGTTATTTTCACGTAGCTGACACACTTGACATGTTTATTTGATTTTTTTAGACCCATTAAAGGAGAAGTTCAATTTTTTGCCCGTGCCTGGAAATTAAAACCGACACCCACCAGCGGGTCCAGACCTGATGTGGTCTTTCTCAGTAGCATTAATTCTCTGCCCGAACCCGGAACCTGGTGGATCTTTCCCTGCATGTCATTCCCCCTCTCTCTGCCTCCCCATTTCCTGTCTCTCATGGCTGTCCTGTCAATTGGGGGCAAAAGATAATCTGTGGGTTCAGACTCCCCCAACTACCATATTTGTATGAATCAAACCCAGAGTAGGGACCATCTCTGTTTGAACTGTGTAGGTGGAACTCATTTGTTTCTGCCTGTTCTGACTTAATAAGTAAGGCCTGATGATTTCGCTGAATGTCTCATGCTCTCTGTGTACATTACTCATTACTACATGACTCTTGCCAGCAGTTTCAGATTTAAATTACCTCCCGACCCACTGCCCTCCAAAGTCCCAGCGATCAACACCATTGGCTGCTGGTATGTCCTTGGACACTGTGCGACCTCCCACCCGATCTGCACCAAACAAAACAAGACAGGATTTATTTAGAGTGATGCCTCTTTCCAGCAGCAACTGATGAACTCAACAAATCCAGCAGAAAATGCCTCACAATTTCAGTTTTACTGATTGCTCTTTAATCATGCAACAATTTTACAAACCTTTTCCTTCCAGTACCAGTATTTTCAAGTTGCCATCCCTTTTTCTGAGCAAATGAGCTGCACTGAGGCCAGAAAGTCCCGCGCCGACAATAACGACGTCCCAAATTTCCGCAGTCATCGTCAAACTCAAGTGACAAGGTTACTCTGTGCCAACTCGCATGTGCTGGTAAACAGTGCTAAGACAGAAAGAAATACAGCTCAGCTTCCAGCATTCCTTTTGTATCAACAAGGTTATCTTGCAAAACCTGGGTGGCTTTCATAACAGTGCACTTTGGAACTGTCAGCCACTGAGCTTGTGACATAGTTGGCAGAGAATGAGTGGTGTAAATTCCAGCAATAAACGCCTGGAGATACTTCTGATATTTAATCATCATCAGAAGTCAAGTTTTTGTACATTAGTAACTCTGTGCTGAAAAGGAATATTGATCCAAATATTTGTTTTAATTCAATTCAATTAAACAATACTACAATAATTAGGTTATTTTCAAACTGCAGGTTGTAATATGACTTCTATTTTTATGTTTTTTAATTAGACAACCACTCTGTTTTTCAGAATGTACAACTAACTTTTATATTGAAAAACTCCAACTTACTTTCTTTTTCTTTTCTTTTCCTAATCCTGATGGAGGACGAGTGGACAATTCCCAGAAAGAAGTTTAAAGGAGGTGTATAGTGAATATACAGTAACATGAAAAGCATGCCAAAAAGGGTTGGTGAAACAAGTAGGACTTGTGTTCTTTTGTTTTCTAGGACTCATGTATTAGTCCAGACAGTGAAGCTCCCTGCTGTATTGGCTTGGAATGCCTGTTTTCTTGTCTCTTTGTTTGTTTGTTTTTTTTTCCTACAAAAGCTGTTTTCTAGCTCAAGAAACATAAATCCCAGAGAAGCCAAACTTGGCATGTAGGTGTGAATGGCGTCCAGCTACTTAGGCAAGGCCAAAAACTTGTTAGCAGGTGGTGAGCTTGCTAGTTCAGCAGCTACTGATGAGCCTCTGATACAGTTATTCCTGGAATCACAAACAATGTGCAAATTACTCCTGTGACTGTGACTTTTATGCAGCGGTTGTTGTTGAACGGACTTCATCGCTTTCCAGTGTGAGTAACTGGGCTGTGGTGGTTGTTTGGTCTCATGCCCAGATCAAAGGTATTCACAAAACATGGAGAAACTATATTCTCATTAGTCTTCCTTCATTTGGGGCCATGTTTCTCTTCCCTCTTCACTTCATTTATTGATTGGAGGTTTTTCTTTGGCTGGGTAGGCAAGGCGAATCCAGTATTTATATAGCACATTATCATTCACAGAGACCATTCATTGTGCTTAACAAAATCTAAAGACGCATTTTAAGTAAAAAAAAAAAAAAAAAAAAAACTCTTCAAATAAAAGTAGAAGGCATGAGAGGAAAACAGTATGAAAACTGTATAAAAATTTAGATTTAGCACAGTTTCCATTGGGAGCTGGTTTCAGTCATTTGACCATGTTTAGTCTGAACTCTAGGCACCACTAACTGACCAGCTCCTGTAGATCATAGAGACCTACATGGGCTCATCTGCAATGAACAATTCTGAAATATATTTAAGGCCCCAGATTATTTGGGATACACTCTGGCAGGATGAGGTCATCCTTTAAGATTTGCTGTGTGGAAACTGAACTCCTTTCTGGTTTAATAACTTCCTTTATCTTTGTTTCTTTTTCCTTTTACTGGTGATATAACATAATGAAACTGGTGTGAAGTCTACGTCTGTAAATGTAAACAACGATATTGATTTGTATGGTGAGTATGGGGAAAGAGTATATCATGAATGATGTTACCTGAATATAATTATGGAGAGGTTGCAAAGAACAATGTAATAACGATAAAAGAAATATATTATCCTTTAAATATCCAGTAAAGTTTTAGCAATATAATAATTATTAATAATATATATCTTAATAATTATTTAATCACTGCAAGGCAGCAGCTTGGGAATGACTGCTGGTTAACGGACACTATTCATCCATAGAACATAGAAACAAACTCATAACCACTTAATGAACTTTGGCTTTGGTGTAAGTGACAGAAAGAGCAGGAGACTGAACTGAACTGTGGGACCAGCTGTGTCTCTGTGTGTGTTGCTCACAGGAGGGGGTTGTGTGTTGATTTGCGAGGCTTAATGCTTCCTGTGATCGTGTGGTGACACGTGGTGACTTTTACTGATAGATGAGCCAAGTCGCAGAACCATCTACAACCCCCCACTGTCCCTCTGCTAACTGTCTATTTTTAGCTCTTACAGGGGTTTTTGTGTTGATGGCACATCAATGGATCGCACTTTTTGAAATGTCACATCGCTGGATCAAGTAGTACGACTGTGGTCGTTTGTCAGATCACAGCCATAAGATAACGATTAGGTCAGCCTGACTGCGTGTCCTGTAATTACCAGATGTTGCGCACTGAATACATTTTAATGTTGTTAAGGTGCTTCACTGTGGACGCAGTTATTTATACACTCAGCCATTTGACCCTCTCCAAATCTGGCCATCAGCCCTCTCCGTCACTGACTATACATTAACAGCCCCAGATAACAGACCCCACTCCGTGAGGTCAAACAACAATGCGCCCTCTACCATGATTGGACACTGAAACTCCGCAGGGCACATCCCAGCTCAACACCTATGGCACACATGTGATTAGTCTTAACAGCGGCAATAAAGAGGTAACAGGGAGTATATCCTGTAGCTGGTGGACTGGTGAACTGACAACAACCTGGCCCTCATCACCCCAAAAAGCCTGAGGGGCTGGACTACTCTACACAGAGGCACCAGTTCCTGGAAAGACTGAGAAAGGGCCATCTTTGTCCGAGGAGCCTAAGGCTGTCTTTTCACTACAAGGTTCAAGTTGTCCAATTTCGATTTTTTCCTCTCAAGTGGCACAGATTGGATCTGTAACATGAACGTGTAAATGGGAAAAAACACATGATATCGGATATTGTCAGATTGGATTCAGGCCCTTGTTATGTGTGGAAATAAATCAGATAGAAGTCGGATATCCACCAATGCATCTGCAGTCTAAACAGACGCATCAGATATTCCCTGGCAATGTGAGTCGTACGTCATCAATAATGCGTCGATACCGCATATTGATGACAGTGTGTGTTGTTCACCTGCAGCTGGGCCAGCTGACTTCCTCTTCTGCTTTGGTAGCCAACCGCATCTACGCAGGCGGGTCGTTTTGCGCAAGCAAAGCAGGTATAAATGCAGATATCAGGTATGGGTCACGTCAATTGAACGGATCTAGGCAACAAATTGGAACTGGGCATCAAGGCCTGTAGTGCAAAGACAGCCTGAGACACTGTCCATCTGTCATCTTCTTCATACAACACATGAAAAGCTCATGAAAAACAACTATTTTTATAGTAATAATAAAGCACTTTCTCAGAATGGCACACACACACACACACACACACGGGTTTAGTTGGTACATAGATGGATCTCACTCAAGACTATGACAAATGTACTAGCTGGTGGCTATAAATACAAGCACTCAGAACAAAAATATCACTCAAGGCTTGTAGTATGACTGCAGTGTCAACAAAAAAAATCAGTGTTAAGATTTAATGTGTTTGATATTTCCATAGTTAAGATAAAGCTCTTCATTGTTTATCAGAGATCTATTTTCTTCATGTGCTCAAAGCTACTTCACTTTTTCTGACTTATAGGAGGACCCTGTAGATGTGACACAGTGATAAGCCTTGTAGTTTTTTTTACCATTATTATTTGTTAATACAACCTGGTAATGTACACAAACCTTGCTGGCTTGTGTTCTTGGCTGAACAACCAGTTCCTTGTCACTTGAGACTTCCTGTGCTCTCTTTTTCCTACTTATTATTTGAAACCAATGTCAGCTGAGAAATGGGAGGAAAGGTGGAGTGTGGTGTATTGTGTGTGTGCAATAATCGCAGGGAGTGCACAATAGCTGTGTACGTCCTTACGCAAGTGGCAGATGATTTTGTCTTCCTTTCAAGCTTATTTTTTTTCTTTCATGTTTAAGTCTGTTGACAATTTTGATTTCTTTTGTTCCACAGCCTTTTTTAAACTGAGGGAGATACCAATAATGCTATTAAATGTTCAAATGAAAAAAGTCAAAGTGTCCATTGGGCATACATGTGAGCAGACAGACAATAACTAAACAAACTTAAGAGTATCTATTATTGACTATAGACAAAGCAGTATTCCAATACAGTTCAGCTGCCACCAAATTGGCACTCTGAGAAACTCCACCTAATTATATGTTTGCTCCTCCAGTTTCACTTGCTCAACAAGAGATCGTTTTGCATTGTTATTCAACTGGCAGGGTGCTAATCTCCCAAAGCACGTCGTCGTTGGTTTTATGCAAATCCATTGTCATTTTATTTCACACTTTGGCCTAGTTTTGTTTGTGGTGGTGGTGGTTGTGGATAAAAACAGAGTGCAAATATTTGGTAGAGTCGGAGGTAATGCCGAGAAAACCACCCAGCAAACAGGTAAAACAGGTGGAGCGGCCATCCAACCAGACGGCTTCATGCTAATGAGGGGTTAGTGGAGGAGGAGCGAGAGCAGAAGGCAGGACATTGCAGCTCGAGCCTTTGTATTCCACTGCCAGGTGTTTGGATGTATACATATCTGCACTCAGGTAAGATCAGCCTGACCTCCATCAGCAGCTTTAAACACAGACCTCATTCTTCCTATCCATCCTTTTTTTCTTCTCTTAAAACTGTTTGAGTGTTTACAGTTCCCACCAGTTCATGGATGTTACGTTTGTTGAACATTTTCTGTCTTTCTATTTTTGACCGCTTGACTTGAGTGATTTTTATCCGGAACAGGAAAACGATGTTGAGACAAAGCTGCAGTCGCTGGAGGTCAGTCTGCTCCCTCAGTGGCCTCAACTGGCTCTCTGGCCTCTTGTTATGCACTGCTGCTCTTCTGAGCTCAGGTAAGAATAACAAACACAGGAATACATAAACACAACAAAACCAAAAAAAAAAAAAAAACGACACCCTGACACCGTCTCTTCCCTGTGTTGTCTGCTACACTGTATTTCTTGACATTGGCATTGACTGAGCTCACAGGATCCCCGAAGCTTCATGTCTGGTCTCTGCAGAGCTTTAGGCCTCGGTGGTGTGAGATATCGCATGTGTTACCATGGCGCTCATGGTTTGTCCAATAAGGCTTTGAGATTATGCCTCCAGACGACTGTTGTTGACTCACGGGATTTGAGTTCATATGTTCAGCTTTTTTTTCCCCCCTCTCTCTTGATGTTGTAGCTTTTAATTCAAATGCTCACTTAGTTTGATAAAAGTATGTTTTATGTTGTTAACAATAATAACAATGCAAATGGAAATGAAAGCATCGCATTTTTAATTACTTTTCATTTCCCGTACAATATGCTTTTAAAACTAAACAAACACTTGAGCCACTGAAGATAACTCACATTATTGAGCACATTTCCCCACAGTGTCACAGACTCCTGAACGGCCATTCTTGCCTTCTTATTATATGCACACTTACATTCATTTTGACAAAAAAGAAGAAAACAAAAGAAACCTTCGTGGAATCAAGGATTAATGGAGCTAAATATTCCCCCATAGTCTACAGTGAATCAGGGAAGCAGCAGTTTTATTGTACTCCCTCCACATGGGCCTGAAGTCATTCCACATGTTTTCAAACTACAGTAAAAGGACATGAAAGGAGACAAAAAGACATGCAAAAATTGTTTTACCAGGAGGTAAACCAAGTTTTTTTTTTCTTGCCGTCTCTGTGCTTCTCTTCATTCAGTTTAAAATGAAATAACTGCTTTGAGTGTGTCTGCATCAATACAGAACTGAATGGGAGATATAATCCTCTTGTTGTCCAAAGTTTACTCATATAGTCTGATACACTCGTGTAGAATTGGATATTTTGTGTCCTTTATAGTCAATGACTGCCTGAAGTCTTCCCCCCGTACACATCAGCAGACTCTGAGTCTTCCCTGGTGATGCTCCTCCACCTTCAGCTCCTGCCTGTGTGATCTCAGTCGTTAGAGTCAGTCAGATCGATCAGGTGACTGACTAGGCCAGTGGAGGATATTGCACCTCTTCACCCCAGAAACTCTTTATCCAAGTTTTGGGGATCTTTATCTTGCTGGGAAATGCTGCCTCATGAGTTTTGATGCATTTGGCTGAGCCTGAACTCCTGCATTCATCCTGGTTCCTCCTGTCAGCTGTGAGATCAGTGTGCCACTTCCACTTTACATGCCTGAGCTGTAACAGAACCAGCACCATGTTTGACAGATGAGATGGTGGCTTTGGGCAATGAGGTCTGCCTGCTCTTTTTTTCCACTTTCCTCTTTCCATCATTCAGACAGCGGTGGATTTCTGTCTCATCAGTCCCCTATAGGCCATTGTTCTGGGAATCTACTTGTTTATTTTCGTATGTTTTTGTGAACTGCAGCTTGGCCTCTCCGTTGCTCGTGTTTACCTGGAGTCTTCACCTGCTGGTGAATCCTCTGGGGTAAAGGTCGGGAGGTCTTCTGATCACCGATGGGGAAACATGTCTGCAAGGCAGCTACAGCCTCAAGAGCATGTCTGACTTGCAGTGCTTCTATAAAGGGATCCTCTTTCATGCTAATGATTTTCCTTATGCTCCTCAGTCCCTCTGCTTGTTTTTCCATTTTCTTCTTTACCTGCATTTCCTTACCTGCTAACTAACAACCCTTGATTTTTACTTGATTCATCTTCCTCATGTTGACAGACAGCTCCACTTCAACCTAAATGACAGCTCTCAATCAGCTTCACATGTGAACTCTTTGGTCCATGACCTAACGCTGAAATGACACACAGCTGCCTATGAAACATTCAGTGGCCGAGTCTCCAATTACTTTTGAACCTTGGCAATCGGGGCTCACTGTGTTAGAAGAGCGCTCTCTCACACATGGTCCATTCAATATTGATGTCAACTGAATGAAATTAAAGCTTGGCTCTCTAATGTAGGATCTATTATTTTATTTCAAACTGAGTGCACTGAAGCACTGAGCCTGAAGAACAAAAGCAGTGCAGCGTACTGGACTACACACACACACACACTTTACGTCCGACTCTTTTTGTTTTTTCTGCAGTGCAGCCTGTTGCACTCTTTTTTCGTTGTATCCACTGTATGAAATTAGTCTTAAAAAGCTCCTGATGTCATTCCGCTAAGTCCTTTAAATATTCCTGAGTGGAATTTGGCTGCAACTACCATGACTGCGTTTTTGTTGCTTTCTTAGTCACACATTCTCTAAGAATGAAACTAAATCAATATTAAACGTATCCTTAAAACTGTGTGCATGGAAACCGTGTACTTTGGTTTAGTGAATGCATAAAAATAATACTCATCCTTGAGGATTAAAAGCAGGGATTAAGAAACAGCCTTTAAGTGCCTGTGATTAATTTTAAAGACCTGTCTGAATTTCTAAAGAGTCGAGATGTGCACGAGGGATGCAGGTGACATCCACGGGGCCACAGACCGTCCAGAAGGCTGAGGGAGAGAGCGTGACCTTGAGCTGCACGTACACACCCAGCCCCCTCGACACTGGAGCACTCGACATCGAATGGTCGGTGGTCAGTCCAGACACCACGCAGAAAGATCAAATGGTAAGAGGCTGAATTAAAATGATGCAAATCATACTGGAAACATATATTTGGGGTGTGGGACCATCTGTGTTCGGGGAACTAACAATTTCCAAAAGGTAATAATTCAATTTGGTCCAAATTGTAAAGAAAGTAGAAATCCCAGAAATAAAAGTTCTATCTAGGCACTCGCTATTCATTTATTCATGAAGCTTTTTTTATTATTCTTTTTTTTAATTTTTTTTTTAGGGACTTCATATATGCTGAGGACATATATGGCTCTGCTATCAGAGCAGAACACCCCTCTCTATCCTCAAGAATATCTTAAAGACTCATCTCCTCCTAGAGCACCTCCTCTCCTAATACCTCTAATATGCCTAACTAGCACTTACTCTGCACTTTCAGTCTACTTCTTTACCTGGTCTCCTTGCTCTTTGCCTTACTGAACACGTTTAGTATTGAGGAGTTACTTTAAGGTATCTTGCTGCACTGACGCTTTAGTGTTATCGCTCATTTGCGATTCATCTGCCAAATGAGTAATTCTAAACATGGTATTTTTGTATTTGCAGCTCACCTGCTGTGCACTGACTAAAAAAGATAACGGAGGTTACGCAAGACACACCACATAACCAGATCAGCGTAAAGCCTCGAAACCACCAGAAATACAACCTTAATGTCTAAGCATCTCTAAAACAGCTTCATTCAAATTTCACACCTCTTTTCAAATTCATAACCTAATGTGATGCGCCTCTGTCTCTATTAGTCTAAATCAGAATTCAGTCCAGCAGACTCAAATGTGGATGAGGTCCCACCACCTCCCCTAATTTCACAGGAATTAGTTGTTTATCCCATTTGCCTTTTAAATTAAATAAGTCATTAGTGTTGAAGGCTTGTGCTGAGGTTTTTCTTCTTTGTTGTCTCTGCCCTAGGGCAGTGAACATTTATTAGGAGTGACCAGAGGCTGTTGTAAACAAGTGACCAGTGTAAATTGCTGGTTCTTGTGCAAATTGAGTACTTAAACAGCACTATCCTCTCAGTTCTTTACTATAAAGTAAATAAAAATGTTTATCTGTTGCACACTTAAAGCTGCCCTCATTTTTGGCCACTAGAGGGTGGAGGACATCAAAATCCAGCAGTTGCATCACTAATATGTGAGCAGATAATTAGCTACCCAGCAGACGGGGAAAAAATGTCATCATTCCAGTAAGACAGAGTAACATTAGGAATCTGTACCTCTGTCCTCCTGATCAATGTCAGTCACCATCACTGACATTAAGGACAGTGTGTAGCAGTTTGGTCTTAATAAAGGGAAATAGGCCACTGGAGAAGTTCTGTTTTTTGCAACCTGGACCTTATTTCTAGCATAAAATACGTTAATTTACTCACCCATACAATTTTGGTGTCACTTTTGGTGATATTTGGATCCATTCGCAATCCATGTATATCCATGTAATGGGACTGATGGGGCATCGACAATGCAGCCTCTAAATAAGGCATTATCTGCTGCTATCTGCTGCAAAACTTGTTCATTTCACCACTATTTTCTTATGAATCTCCAGTACTATTCCCCTGAGAGTATGGAGCAGTTCGGAGTTGCCTTGTTATTGTCATCCGGGGTTTTTTTACTAATGTCAACTACTTCAATGGTGTCACTGCAGTGTGCCACCGCAGCACAGTTCATTCACTCAATGATCTGCCTGTGGAAGCTGAACTTCGTCCAACTAGTCATTTTGTTTGGACAATTTGGAAATACGAAAAACCCAACCATGCTATTAGCAGTAACAAGTTCTGTGTAGCCGACCATCACAGAGCATGGAGTGAATGAGCCGTGCTGTGGTGGCACACAGCAGTGACGTCATCAAAGTAGTTGAAGTAAGTAAAAGCCTCTGTAAAAAATCCTGGAACATATTTTATGCTAGAAATAAGGTCCGGGTTGCAAAAAAACGGAACTTCTCCTTTAACTGTCAGATATCACATATTATTCAACAGCCAGTTGGAAACTTCATCTGTTGTTTTTTTGGTGCTGGGCTTGTAGCTTGTTTACTGGAAACAGCTGCTTGTTGCTGCCTGAAACATGGTTGCGACAGGAGCCTGACAAATGTGCCAAAAACCAAAACACAGAGCTAAAAAATGCCAAAAAGTTCAGTAGAGCTGCAAAGTCACTGGTGGCTCTGTCACTGGGAGGCACACCTTTACTGTCACATTTAGGCAATTGAAAAGTAAAATCATCTCCAAATCATCAACAATAAGGTATTTTGTTGCTAATATTTCCTTTTCTCTTTGTTTTCCATTAGCTGATCTCATACAGCAGTGGAACTAAATACGTCCACGGGAACCACGCTCTCGCAAAAGGTCTCAGCTTTGCTGCTCCTGACCCCTCCACGGGTGACGCCTCACTCTCCATCGCCCTGCTGTCGTCTGCTCACAGTGCGACCTACCAGTGTAAGGTGAAGAAATCACCTGGAGTGGACTCACACAAGGTGTCGCTGGTAGTAATGGGTAAGACCAGGCTTTGGGTTTTTATCCTGGGGTTAACATATGTCACCTGAATGCATCGTTTATGGCCATCACCTCTGACAGCTGTGTTATTTCTTTGTTTATGGGAAAGGCAGCAGCACAGTAATACCTCTAATATTAAGGTATGTCCATTCTACAAAATGTTTCCTTAAGGTACCTCCTATATATATATCTTTAAGAGTACTGTAGCATTACCCAGATGAGTCTTTACTCTAGTGGTTGATCAGTTTTGGATAGGGTCACATGGATACAAAGACAAAGATGAGGGCTTTTCTGTGACTGCAGCTTTCTTTTTGTGAAGGAAATTTCATTTGTGAGAAATGGCTCCATTCTTTTAGGTCAAGCTGTGCAATTTTCTATAGCACATAACTAATTTATGATCAAACACAGTTATATTTTGGTTTTTAAAACATGATTTATATTTGATGGGACAATACACTACAAAATACATCAACCAAAACTACCAACAAACTACCAACACTACTTCTACATTTTGCCAGCTCAGAGTAAATGGAGACTGGTGCCTTGATAGAAGAAACTCTGATCACAGTTTTGACCACTGCAGTTAAATGAATGAACTTCAGGAATTAACTGTAGGATGTCTCACTGAAACTCAAACTGATATAGAATAAGCTGTTGATGAGAAATTGAAAAAAGGCGACAGTAATTTGGAGTACCACTTCACTTAGAGGCATTTGTCTGTGTATTTAGTCTTAGGTTTTGCCAAAGAGGTAAAGTAATTTACTTGATTCAGGTCCAACTCATTTTGTTTGAAGAGCCTGAGCAGGAGCTTGGGTAGAAGAGGGTCACCTCAATGGCAGATTTATTTATTATGATTTCAATTCTGAATACTACATAATCTTAAGTGATGTTTCGTGAGTTTCACCAAACTCAGTAACTCACTGTATGAGGTTAACAAGAACTACAATGCTGCACATTAAACCAATATGCAAATCTACATGTACATATAAGAATAGCAAACACTAATATTACGCATGGAAGCTATTAGGACTTCTTACAATTTCATACACTGAAATATACACATGTCTAAATCATGCAAATATGAATAGTTTTACATATGTTTTTATTATAGATATGTGTATGTACATATATCCATTCCAAAGGCTGTCAGTGTGTTGACAAGAAGGGTGCAGCTGTCTGAGGCTACTTTCCAAAGAATGGAAGGATAAAAAATGATGAAAAGAATAGAGAAAATGAAGAGCATATAGAATTTGAATGTCGACATATGATGTTTACATAGAATATGATGTTTGAATAACAAAACATGTTTGTAACATGTTATACCACATAAATAGACTTTTGTGTCGCTAGGCTTACTAAAGTAAATTGCTATGCTGATTTAAAACTGCTGACTTTAAATGGATTTTTCACATTATAATACAACCCAAACAGCCAACTCTGTCCAATTATGTCCAAAACAAACCCCTGTTCATCACCTTCATCCAGCTCAGGTTCATCAGGTTTACAAGTGTCCAGCAGTCAAGGCCTCCAGTCTGGAGCTTGTTCAACAAATCATTTACCAGCCAAAACAGATTTTTTGATCAAATGCCCTATTTATTTTGCATATCAGAGGGACAACTGACTTGTTAGAGCTAAATTATTTCTCCATTCTCTACTCTCACACTGACTTTCAACACGTTGCTTGTTAGCAAAGCTGTATCAGATGAAACAAGCACCTTGTTAAATAATTATCCATACGAAAGCCTGGAATGGCAGAAGACAGCCAGCAGCTGTTTTCATTTTGTCAGAGGTTGAGACCAGGCTCTTTGTATGATCCTTTAAAAGATGAGTGAATATGAATGGATCTTTCTTTACGTTACTTCTTTTCTTGCGTAAATTAACATGACCACACTCAACGTTGCAGGTGAAACTGCCTTCAGCTCTTTTGATGTTAATCAACCTCACACTAATCTCTATCATCTTTCACTCTTTCAGAGCAGGACAATGTTGGGTTTGAACAAACTCATCATGAATTCATCAAACTTTCATTCTGTATTGATTTTGACGTTCAAATATTTATTTATTATGTATTGTTAATGCATCAATTCTATAAAGTTTCTGAGTAAAAGCTGCCCGACGCTGTTTCTCGGATCGTTCATCTATATGGCGTGAATTTGTTTTCCAAGCATCCTAATGGCCTCTCTCATTCAATTCTGGAGCTATTAAGCTGTAGCCTTTTTAAAGACACAAGATGGAGATGGAAGCATGAAGTGATCCATTTGTTGTATGGTTTTAGTGAAGCCGTCTGTGCCTAAGTGCTGGGTGGAAGGAGGGGAGCTGGTTGGCGAAGCTGTGACGTTGTTCTGCCAGTCTGCGAGAGGCTCCACTCCTTTAAAATACACGTGGAGGAGGGAAAGCGCCAGCCCCATCCCCGCTACAGCCATGCAGAGTAAGTGTGACCTCTGCTGACGTCACCATGCTACTACACATCAAAGAGAATAGGTGTGTGTGTGTGTGTGTGAGAAAGAGAGAGAGAGAGAGTGTTAATGGGGGTTGGGATTGTGTGGTACTGTATGTGATTCTGTGTGAGCAATCCTCAGTGAGCATGTTTTTCCCCCCCAACATACAGTATGTGCCTTTGATTTTCAGCATTTTATTCAAAGAGAAAGGGATCTGTTTTTATTCTGATTCTGTGCAACAGTTTATTGACTCATTGAGCATTTTCCTCATTTTCATTTCCCATTTTTAACATTAAACATTTGTCATTTCCAACATTATTTCCCATAAGCTGCATTGGTCGATGTCCTCCTGCAGCAGCAAACATAAGTTGTGGCTGCACGCAGACATAATGGATCAAAATCTGTGTGAACAGATGAAAAAAAAATCCACACATGAATAATGTCTCACTTAAAGGAGCCATTTCTAAGTTTTCTTATTGCTAATGGGCAGCATTAACATAAAGACCTGTTTACTTAACAGTCTAGAGGAAATGCTCAGCATCAAACTTTATTACTTTACTCACCACCAGCTGTCTCCAGCTGTGGAGAGCAACACCAACGCCACCTCTCCTTTCTATCACGTCTTTTCATCTACTGAAGTTAATATGCCAACCCGCTGTTACATCACTTTCCATCAGTGACTTCCTGCAGCCTCCAGTCTGCCCTGAAGATATAGAGCTCTTCAAAGGGTGTATTATAAACTCTTATCTTGTAAATACAATGACGGCCTAATCTCTTGTCAAGCGACGGCCACCCACTGCCACCTTGCACAACTTATAAATGGCCCCTTTAAGTTCGTCTTCATGAAGAAAATCCCACCTGATGTTTCCTCCGTTTCAGGCTCTTGTGTATGCAGAGTGTGCTGCATGTGTTAATCTGTGTTTGTGTGTGTTTGTGCTTCAGACGGTGTGACGGGGGAGCTGAAAATCAGCAACCACTCGCAGAGCTTTGCGGGAATTTACCGCTGTGATGTAAACAATGCCGTTGGAGCCGAACACTGCAGGATTAACCTGAGAGCGCACAAACGTAAGAGAACACATGCACCCCCGCGCAGGATGGCTCCCGCCTGACAAACGTCATGCGTGACAGTCACATGATTTTGAAAGACCTAGATTCCATCCCGTACGACTTAACTCTCTTTGTGCATGTGCCACAATCTTTCCATTGCTTTGCTTCACCTCTCTCTCTCTCTCTCTCTGTCTCTCTCTCTCACACACACACAATTGGTTTTAATCATGGCACTCAGTGACTCTGTGAATCATCCTTATTGAGTTATTTGGACAGGAGGGTCACACACAATGGCGAGAGGGACCTTTACTCATTATCACTTCACTTTGTCTTCACTGTCTCTTTGTGTAATCATTTCAGCATTACAGACTTATGAGTGATGCTGAGATGATTTGGTGCGCTGACTGTCCTTAACAGCTTGATCAGGTGTAAAACAAACCAAAAAAAGAAAATGGCTTGATTAAAAGCACCTCATCAGCTCTGATTAGTTGATGGAGTGTGTAAATGTAAAAGACAGGGAAAAGGAGGACAGTCCGTGTACAGTAATGACTCTGAACAGAGAGAGCAGAGACATGCAAGAGCTTTCTCACAGGGGAATAAAACCTGTGACTGTGAGAGCAGCATCACAGAGTACAGTCAGTGATTCAGCATACCATTATAGAGTAAATCATCCCAGGACTCTAACAAGTACACTCCATTCTGTGGATCCATAAAATGATTTTGTCTTTGTGTGCCTCCTGACTGTGGAGCAGACCCCCTGTCTTACATCTTGTCGAGTCCATAACTCAAAGTCTTGGTGCCCAGATTTTTGGCTATAGGCAGGGAAACCATTCATTTTCATTTCAGGTTCAGGGTGCCGTCTCAGAGCAGAGGCTCCAACCCTCAAGCTCAGAAAAACACTCACAGAATTTACAAGAGGATTAATGAGAATGTACACTTTTTCCTCTACTTTGCTTTGATGTCTGATACCTGCTTGCCTCTGAGACATGGTTATGCTCATGCATCTTTATCTAGTGAAAACCATGCATCTTCATATACATATTTCTACATCAACATCCCACCTAAGAACAATGGCAATAATGAATGAGTAATTACATTTTGCCACGAGTTAAATCTGAAAGCCAAAAGTATGTCTGGCTGCTTTATGGACAATCTGAAAGATGTCCGCACACGATTTCACTTTGACTTGTACAGACAAAAACACATGAGATATTGAGTTGATTAGTCAACTTTGGAGGCACAAATTAGCAAATGCGGTTACCTCTGGACAGAGCTTTCCAGTTTTCACTTTCACTTTCTTAGCTCACAAACTTTGTTATCTTAGCCTTCTGCTGACTGTCATTTCAGGGTTGGTGCAGCCTCCAGATTAGCATGGCACTGCTCTTCTCAGCTAACTCTTGGCAAGAAAGTGAATAAAGAAAGAAAGTTATCATGAAGTTTTCTTTCTTTCAATAAAATGAATGTGATCAAAGAAAAACTAATATTTCCGTGACAGATCATTTGAACCGGTCAGAGACAACAGAACCTGAACTGTTGTGAGAAGACATTACTTAGCTTTAGAGAGTCATAATCCAGAGGACTGAGGAAGAACTACATGGATTCTTTTCATTTCTTTTTCATCACAGAACTTCGGAGATAATAATTCCTTGTTATCTGTACTCATTTTACAGCTCCAAACAGAGCAGCTGTGATTGTTGGCACCGTTGTGGGCTCTCTGCTCCTCATCATCATCCTGCTGGTAATCATTGGACTTGTTTACTGGAAACTGAGCAACAGATATCACTATGAGAAGGAGTTCTCCAATGAGATCAGGTAGTGTACAGCACCACAGCTCCAGCAGAGACAGTACTTAAAGTCACTGGCAGCTCAACAGTTTGATTGCTGAGCTGCTGAAAAGGAAGGAACAAATCCACACATAGGGTCTGGCAAGTTTCTCCTACTCCTCATTTATCACCAAAAAGTCCCACGGGTGAGAAACTTCTGTGATAGTGTTGAGAAGTCAGCTTGTTAGCTTAGGTCATGAACGTTCAGATACTGTGTGCACTGCAGATTTTTACATCTCCATGAAGTAGGGATAATAAGATGTTTTCTGCTTCAAGAGGCACACAGTCATAATAATAAAAAAAAACTGCCATCAAAAGCACATCAACCAGTGAACTTTCAAAGACAAGAGCAATTCTAACAGACAACACACGTCAAAGCTATTTGGTTGCAAATACAAAAACTAAACCTTAGACTTCAGTTAAAAAACTGTTAAGAAATATGCAAATGCAACATCAATAGCAATGGAAAAGATACATTTCAATTACGACTCTTTGAGGCCACACATGTCTAGACCCTTCCCATTTTATTTTGCAATGTTCACAATTCTCTCCAATCCAATACTGCCGAGCGACATCCTAATACAATGAAATTTGATGAAAGCCTCACGTATAATGTAAAAAATGCAGAAGCGAACTTACTTCCCTTAAATATATTTGCAAATATATAGATGCAATATAATGGCTGACACTAGGAGTATACATCAGTTCTACCGTACACTGCCACTGAAAGTTCAGAGTGAGTGAGCTTCTTCTTGTTGATCATCTCTGACTGTCTTTAAACACAAAAAGCTCTCCAGTGGCTCCCCTGAGTGTTTCAGACTTTCAGCTTTCTCATTCAGTTAAATCTATTTAGACAGTTTAAGCCTGTAGTCAGCTTTCAGTAAACTTGGTTTTGTTTTCAATTTGGCAAAAAATGACATGAAGGAAAATGATCTTATTGGCTCTGCTGTAGGTAGCTGAGGAGATCGTAGTCATATATCCTGCATGAAAACGCTAAGGCTGGGCGACACTTAGCATAGCTTAGCATAAATACTGGAAACAGCAGGAAACATTTTTTTGGCAGTAACAAAAAAAAACACCTGTGTTTATCCTGTTTTTGCAGAATCCATACAAAACTACAGACAGGACTATTAACTATTTTCTCAGCATTGTGTGTCACTTTTTTTCTTTTGGCTCTGCAGCAGCTCCCACACACTCAGTGACTCTAAAAGTAGCTGCGTGTGGCAAGCAAACAGTCAAGACACATAACCATATCAACAAGTGAGAGACAACACATTGATTAGTGAGCAAAACGGATGCATCTTACAATCGTCTCCTTCTGTAACAGGCCAAACATATAAAATGAGAAAGAAAAGAAAGTCCCTGGCTGCTGTGGGTCATTTTGTTGAGAAACCAGGCATTGGGAGACATATGAGACTCCAAAAAGTGAACGAGAGTCATAACAGGAAACACGTTTTGACTAAATGAACCATGTAAACGAGAACAAATAGTTCTATTTTTTCGGGTTGTGAGTTCAAACCCAGCTCTTCATACTCTTTTGCACAAATTCAAAAGAAGAGTTTAAATGTAATGTATCCCCAAACAGTAGAAGCTAGAAGCAGCTGTTGTCCTACCACACACCGCAAATCTAGCACAGTTACATAAAAATGTTGTGACAAACTGTCTTTTGTTCAATTCAACTTTCATATGAGGCTGGCAGCACAGCTTGCTCTCTGCCCTGTGAATATATACAGGCTACAGAAAAAATAAACAAATTCAGGGATGTGCAGCAGTGTCATTTAAGGCTACCTTCAAATGTTTCCATACCACTCAGAATGAAATGGTCAAGACCAACAGATCTAATGCCTTGATGTTCTCTGTCACTGCATAAAAACACATTTGTTGAGATCAAAAATTATTCTATAAATATGATTTACATAACGAAAAGGAATATATTAGAGCAGTTGCAGCACATATTCAAGACAAGCAGTCAAACTTTCAAGTAGAATGAAATTAAATAAAATTAAAATGGTTAAAAAAAAACAGACTAAATGCCATTTAAATGCTTTGATAATTCAATCTGTTTTATCATTTGACGGTCCAGGGAAAACATCCCTTTGAAAAAGTGTGTGATTGTTGTGATGCGTTTGAACTCAAGTGCATGCTGGCAAACAGCAATTACAGTAACTCAGGTGGCTCCCTTTGAAGGATAGATAAGGTCATGCGTTTGTCAAACACATTTTGTATAGGTGGGTGCTGAGCCCTCATAGAAAAATGATCAAAAATCAAGAGTAGCAGAGCACTCCCCTGAAACTGTATATTCATACACTGCACAGTCATTTCAGGCAGCCGTTTTTTGCAACCTGGACCTTATTTCTACCATAAAATATGTTCATTTACTCACCCGAACAACTTTGGTGTAACTTGGAGTCCTTCGGAAGATATTTAGATCCACTCGCAATCTACGTATATCCATATCATGGGAGTGATAGGGCATCGACAATGCAACCTCTAAATAAGGCAAATTTCACACACAACTGTCGTAAAATCTCACCGCAACCACCCCCTGGCCATGTGCATTCGTTTACAACCTAGCTGGCAGGACGGCAGTTCACGGAGTGATGTCTACGGAGGTTTGTAACCATATCACAAGTTTAACGACGTGTATCTGTTACAAACAAAACATTTAAGAAAAGAAAAGATAAAAGGCTAGGGATAGTGGCTGGGGTGGTCTGGAGTGCCTCTCGCTCAGTGTGGAAGTTGTTTGCCAGCGTTTGTAACTAAAACAAAATAGAAAATGCTGACTTTTTATAGCATCATATCTTCACATTATAAGGCTTATTATGTGCTTTATTATGTAGCGTGCGTAGTCTGCCCTTGTCTATAATGCAAAAGCCTGATGAAAGTGAGAATAATGAATCCTCTGGTCGTGGAAATAGTGAACGCCAGGTGAATCCAAAGCATTTTTACAAGGCTTGGAGATACAAGAAAGCTACTAATGTTACTCGAGGCATTCCCACATCGAGATGTGTTGTACCATCAACTTGAACTACACAATAAAAATATAGTGTGAACTGCACAAATTTCACAAAACCTAGATTCAGCTGACAGAGTTCAGTGGCTGACAGTAAAAATGCACCAGTGTGCAGAAACAGGACGATCCAGTAAACTAAATGAACGAACAGCTACATGACAGACAAACAGGTGACAATGCTAACATCTCTGCTAAATAACAAGCATCAGGCACGTTCATAAAATAATCGCACAAAGCCCTTAACAAACAACAGTAAACGTGAAATGTGGGGAAAGACATATATACATGGAATATAGAGATTATTTTGCAACGATACAAGTGTAACAACAACAACAACACCAGGTCGGCATCTGACATGCATGTGTCTTTCTCCATTCAGAGAAAGCTCGACCGAGCCTGACTCGTGTCTGACTTCTTGCTCGGTCTGATGCTTGTTTACTTCCTTGCCTCCTCTGCAAACGGCCATCCTTCTTTTTCGCCAGCTCCACCATTGTCAACACCAGTGAGACGAAGCTATCGTTGTCTTCCTTTTATTACCAGCCGGTAACAAGCTTGGGGGCTTGTGTTTGTGTCGTCCTGCCGTAACGCTGTCTGTTTTCTCGCGAGATGAGGTCATAGCTCTACCCATGGCTGAGATCTGGGACACCGGGGTGGAGGACCTGATCTTGAAAGGTCGGTTTTCAGGCAAGATACTCTAGGGGGCAAGTAGATACCCCCCATTCTCCCCATAACAACCATCACAGTGATATGGAAGCTGTATAATTATGGCCGAATTCCTGCATAGTTTCCCTTTAACATGGATGCACATGGAGTAATAGTAAACAAATGGAAGATGTGGCCCAATGGTCTGAAACAACACAAAGGAGCTCTTAAATATTTTGGATTTTAAATAAAGCAAACTAAATACAACAAGCCAATGATTTTTATCCATGTGATATTTTATTTAACGGTTTATTTTTACTGGAACAGTACACAATTAAATGAAATCAGTTAACTAAGATAGGGAATTTGATAGCTAATTTATGCCTGGGCATGTAGACAAAAAATACAAAACAGCAGGTGCATTATCTAAAACAGCAGAATATGTAAAAAGACCATGTTTTTGGTGGACAGTGCACTCTCTAACTTGGTAAACTTACGTGCCTGGATTTAAATGATCAGTTTCAGCAGACTTGAGGTGTTCAGGAAGTTTGTTCAGCAGGCGAGGAGCATTAAAGTTGCTGCTTCACCTTATTTTGCTCCCTGTCCCAAAATTCCAGGGGGGTCGTGATGCTCTGTAACATATTAGAACAGATGTTTTAAGGCAAAAGGCCATTTACTGACTTCAGACCAGTCCAAACCGATCCCTTGACACACAGACAGGCAGCATGGTGAAATCATCAAAAAACATTTGTGGTATGTTGGGGGGGTTGGATTAGACGGTGGCCGATATAATTCAACAGGAGGATCTCAACTGATGTGCATCATGTTCAAAAGAGTCAAACTTTCCATATAACACTGGTAAATATTAGTGAATAAAGTGGCTACTTCATCCCCTTATGCACTCTAGCATTAATATAAGTTTGAATTAAAAGCATAAAATGAAGGGGTTTTGTGTTTAAAATAATGATAATTGAAAGTGACTTGCCTGCCAAAGTGCTGCTATTTAAAAAAGCTAAGTTTAGTGTACTGATACAGTGGCTGACACATAATGTAGGTGTTTGCTTTGAGCACACTTTGTTCATTTTCCAATTAATTATCGTTATTATTATTTATGTACATAATAAACATAATAGAAGCCCTGCTGACAGCTCTCTGATTCTCCCAAGACGCACGTTAGCTCATGGTGTTAAACTAATGAGCTGTAATAACCTCAGTAGAGTTCTCTACAGGCCGGGCCGACCCGACCAATCCGAGCGGATGCTCTGGTTTGGTCTAGGTTTCGTGCCGAACATGTATACAAACACATACATGGGCCGCCACTGCTTAATGTCCATAGCAGGAACTCTCTCTCTCTCTCTCCCTCTCCCTCTCCCTCCCCCTGCCCCGTCACCAATGTTTCAGTCATTCATATTAAAACAAAGTACTGCTTTGTTTCCAAACGCAGTATAGTACCCTTTTAATTGCTTTAGTGCCACGGTACCTTTTTATTACCGGTATACCGAACAATCTTAGTAGATATTGAAATTTTAAAGGTCATTTCATTTTTATTCTTCATGTTTTACTCATTTTTTATATCAACAATGTGAAATGTTGTGGAAATTGATCGGTCAGCCCACTAGCAATACCTTTGTAGCAACTGCTAGAGAGGCATCAGCTCAAGTGCATTATCGCTTAGTTTTATTTGTCAGTTTTTTTACACTGTCCCAACTGAAGCTTTGCTCCTACATGACATGTAAAGTACTCGAGGGAGTTTAGGGAGGGGGAGGAATACTGGGATGAAGAAGAGGACACAGTTATTTGTGTTCATGGTGTACTGTTGTTTTCCCAACAGCAAAAATCCACTACGAGCCAGCCCTGCCCAGCCACAGAGAGTTCCTTACCCAGAACATGCCTGTGGGCCACTTGATCAAGTTCATCATTACCTACCAGACGGTGAGTAACACAGGATAATAACACAGTGTAACATATGCTTGTATGAATTATGTTATGATGATTCAAAGGCACGAACATACATTATACAGGCATTCTGTGTCCTGTGAAGAGCTGTTTTTATATATATAGAAAACATACAGTGCTGTGTAAAAGCGTAAAAGTATTTGCCCCTTCCTGATTTCTTACTTTTCAGACTTAAATGATTGAGATCATCAAAACATTTTTAATATTAGACAAAGATAACCCAAGTAAATATGAAATGCAGTTTTTAAATGATGATTTCATTTATTAAGGCAAAAAAGCTATCCAAACCTACCTGGCCCTATGTGAAAACGTAATTACCCCCCTTGAGGAATCATGAACTAACTGTGATAAATCAAAGGTTTTGGAAAGCTGTGTTCAGTTTCAGCACCCAGGTCCCCAGCCAGGCTAAGCATTGTTTATTTATTTATTTTTTTAAATCAGTTTTCATACTCCATAGTACCAGCCAGTGGTGCAGTTGAATGTGCAATGGCAACATTTTTTGACCAACACGTGAACACATAGGGGGTCTGAGGTCAGGTGCCTTTATCATCACCTGAAGCTAAAAAAAAACCACTGCCAACTGTCACAACACGCAAACTTCACGTCACAGCTTCGTCGACCATACCGGGACATATCACGGACATGCATATTGGACCCGCCGATTCACTGGCTGACCGAGAGGAAGGCACTAAGTCGACGTCGTTAACGTTAGCCGAGCCGCAGCTCAAAGACACACAGCCAGCTACTGTACTATGGCTGTTAGCTCGTTGTTTACTGCAGTGTCAGAGCTCTGGTCGTCTGTGAGCCGAGATGGTGAACACCGATCCAGTGGACTGATGAGAAGTGGACTGACGTTAGGTGGAAGACAGAGAGCCTCCATTCTCCAAGAAAAATAAAGAAATTTGACAAATGGTGGCAACATGAGGTTTGTGAAATTTGTGATCGAGATTGGTTGGAGAAGAAGCTACCCCAAATTGCAAATTGCAGTTTGTATAGCAGAAACCTGGATTTGAATAATCCACACACATTAATGTATGAAGGTACCAAGTTGTAATTTTTTAGCATTGGCCAGCAAACATACATCTGAAGACCTAGTGTCGTCAGTCAACACCCTTTTTTTTAATTTCATGTAAATTGTGAGACAGCAGAGGTGAAGGGGAGATGGTTTTCAAATTTGTGTGTGTGTTTACCCATTTTCTAAACCATAGAGCTCATAGCAGGAAAAAGACGCCTAATTTGGCACGCGTTCTTTGTAGATCTCAACACTTTGTACAAAAGAGCCTCTAGCACATGAAATCTGATTTGTTTAATCTTCTCCATTTTACACTCTGCAACCACACAATTAATTAACAAAATGACTGTGCACCTTGTTAGTAGATTAAATTTGTCTACTGTAATGAACACAGAATCATTAGTGCTCATACAAACATTCATTTGATCAGTGTCTTGGTTTATTGCCAAGATGGATTTGGATGCTGATAAAGACATGAAAATATTGGTCACTGATCTAGAATACGGTTTATTTCAGGCTATGTCTCCTCTCATGTGTTACCAGTCTCATGTGGAGATTGATTGGCGAGGTTGCTTTTCTTACTGCAGTTATAAATGTGAAATTATTTTTTTCTGCCAAGTGGGAGGTGGAGCCCACGTGACTGAGACATGCCATCCTTTCACACAAGAATAGACCGCTGAAAATTATGAGTGTGAAGGTTAGCTGCGTGGATAATTTTCCCTGACATATGGCAGGCAGTGATGGAGGGGGAATGTAGAAATTATACATATAGACAACTAAACTGAAAAGAAGCATCTAGAGGGTCAGAAACGCAATAACGCTACAGACCAGTGCACAGATTACAGCCAAGGCAAACCAACATTAATACTGACAACAAACAGCTTCAATACTTATCAAAACAGGTGCAATGTGAGAACCACACTGGCTTATAGGGAGTCATACCATTTTACCACAGGAAATATTTCATTCCCAGCTTAGAGAAACATTGTTGCTTGTCACAGCTCCGTTTCCTCATATTTCCCGTCCAGATGCCAAAAATAGTTACACGCTGGACGCAATTGTGCAAAGACAAAAGTCACACCACCTCTCTACCAAACTGAATACAAAATATCCTGGATACGGGCGCAGCCTTCACCCACTGTGTTACACGTAACATCAAATAGCTAATTGAAAGCTCAATTTACAACACAAATTAAAAGAAAGACACATCTTTGGGAAATTGTCGTGTACTGGGTCTTGTTGGTTTGGTAGACATGGAAGGGACAGGGGTTATGAGCTATACTGCTGTCAGCCACCAGGGGATGATCTGCTTCACTTCTGCTTCACTTTTGAGCAGTTATCGTGGTGTCCATCTATAAATACAGTCAATGATCACTAGTGTGCACGATGTATAGGGACTTTTTCACTAATATTGCTGATTTTCGTCTGTATTATTAGCGTCATCACCTGAGACACTTCAGACATCAGACAATCTTACATTAATCTGGAGCCCCTCCCACTGAATGCAAACAAAATCATGGCTTGATCTAATCCAAATACAGATGTTTTTGTGTTAACAGATACAGATGAATAAGAATTAGTAGCTTTGCTTTCTACTTTGCTTATTTTTCCTTTGTCATTTGTCAAAAAATTACAGATGGTCAGGGATGACACAGAGTCATGAAGACAGAGTGTCTGACATTGACTCAGGCTCAGTCCAAATATGTGGACTTCTAAAACTTGCAGACTCACTGACTTTCACACACTCTGCAGTGTCAAACTGAATCAATCATTTATTAAGCGGTCCTAGGTGCACTCGACTGTGGACTTTCAGAGAATCTGTAAACCTCGCCAGTTTTGTAGATCACCCATCAAATCATCAACGGGTGAAAAACCATTCAGATACATAGCGCAGATAAATATTGATACTGATGTACTAGTTGAGGCCCTTTAGACTTGACTTTGAACACAAATTTGATGTAGTTTCTGTTCCACACTGTCCATATCAATGGCAACTAAACAGGCTTTGCATTGCAGAGAGTGAAACTAATTTGATAATTGATCTTTGACAGCCCTGTTCCATCAAGGGCTCCATGACAGAGCCAGTGTGCTCTGTACCAGCAGAACGGAGCTATTGTAGGTCATGTAAATGGAGCATAGCCATTCTCAATCTATCAACTACACTTGTGCATATCAGGGCCTGACAGTCAAAAGTCCAAAATAAATTGGGCTATCTGTCTGCTATCTGGGCTATCAGTCAGATTTACAGAACATTTTCAGACAGTCTTTCATAAAGTATTGGGGATTGTTCGTAAAGTATTCAGACTTTATGAACCATCCCCCAAACCATCGAAGTGTCACAATACTGGGTACAGAAGTCAAACTTGCCTCTTATCTGGGTTAAGTTCCCTTGAGATGCACTTTCACAGCCCAAGCTGTTAGTGCCCAAAAATCCACAAATGTCATTGAACAAAATCAGTTCTGCATGATAGAGTGGGACAAACGCAGGCATGGTGTCGTGACAGGCTGTTCACTTTCTACTGGAAACATCTGGTTTTAGTCATTGTGGTTCTGTTGAGGCCAAATTTGTTTCTAGATGTTATTTTCTTTTTATTTTATATATTATTTCTTATTTTACAATTTATTCATAACAGTCTGTTCATTCAGGATCACTTTACCCCTAGACATTCCAAAATATTCAAACAGTCAAGTCCTGGTTTACCTGAGCTGTGTTATGAGAGAAACCTTCTTTCTTTTTTTTTGTGCAAAAGCTTTGAGGCTAAAACAGTATTTCAGGTGCCCCAGTCAGTGCATCATTTTACAAAAGCTGCAGTTACCCGTGTTTTTCAGTGAACTCGTGGTCTTTTGAAATTGAAGTCCCATCTGAGGTGACATGCTTGTATTGTTAAGTAGATGCTTAAAAAATACTTTTGTGTGGAAATGGAGTAAAACTGAAATGTGCTTGCTAATCTTATAGATGGAAACGTGCCGACACCAACATGTGGGCCTGTTTGGGAGCCAGTGTGATGATAGAAATCCATCAGGAGAGGAAGAATTCAACAAATGTGCTCTTTTACTGTCAGATAGAAGTAGGTACTGGGATTCACATTCTGGTCTCATCATATTAGTATTTTAGTCTAATTTTCACATTTGGCAAAGTGGCATTAAAAATAGTCCAAATGAAGTATTCACAGTTCCTGTTTACATGACTATGGATGTACAGGCAGCTCAGTGTGGAAAATTTAGAGGTGAAAAAATCATCACGGGAACTCCAAAGCATCATCGCTGCATGAAGCTTTATGGATATGTATTTGTGATGGACATCTTAGATGTTGATGACTTCAGAAAGTGTTCGTCACACTGATTGATATCAGTGCTTGTTTCAGATCTTACCTTTCCTTCCACGCCTCCGCTTCACCTCTCCTGTGTTCAAAGGAGAGGATTTTGATTTTGACATCAAAGGCAAAGTACCTAATAAACAAAAAGGCAGTTAAAATTAGGATCCGGGCATTTTTAGTGATTTCAATGTTCAAGTACCTTATGAACAAGTCCTTGATTACTTGATAATTATATATACAAGTAAATGAATATATTTACTGTTTTGTTTTCTTTAAAGGTCTGACCAAGTAGAAAACTTTTCTTTCCAGTTGGAGACATTTAAGCTGTTCAGCTGTTGGTGAACATTACTAATACTTTCATATTTATGTTAATTAGTAATGGAAAACAAATGTAATTTCAAATTCATTTATTCAACATCTGGAGCAGGCGCTTGTTGTTGAAACATCACAGCAGTAGTGGACTGTGTGCTTCTGTAATGTGTTGTTCTGCGTTGAACTTTCAAGCCATTAGGTCAAAATAAAAAGAAATGCTTTGTTAAACGTGGTGCATGTAACCCCAGCTGAGTGCGAACATGTGTGCAAGCAGTGAAATACTCGCGCCAGACCCATTATGTGTGGGTGGGACAAGTTCCACCAACTTTTCGAGACCACTAATGTCTGTTCACACAGTGAACTCAGAGCGCCATCACTTAAATCCATTCCACTGAGGAATGTCCTGATTAATCAAACTCCACACCCCGTTTCCGCTCCTCCCTTGGTATCCACGCTCCTATTTTCTCTCACCTCTCGGATGCTTTCTCTGCTCCCACCTGCTGCGCGCGCTGTAGCGTATATTACACGCAGCCGTCTCTCCTACTGAAGCGGAAGCAGCAACAGACACCGTTCTCATATAAGCTGCTCGGGTGGGTGGGTCCAGTTGTCTGCTCATATACTGTCACGATACAAGCTTGTTATAAAAATTTTTTTTTTTTCATTATTAAGTCTTTTTGGAGCATTGAGCTTAATTGAAAGGTGCCAGAAATGGCATCTAAAAGTTTTTCTAGAGTAAAGATTTTCCATAGGAGGACCCACCCACTTTTTTTTGCCTCCTACGCCCATGGTTCTAATAGTAGTAACAAAAGAAGGAGTACTCAAGTACTGAGCTAGAGCAGATATCACAGACAAGCCAGTGCTGACGCTGTTTATCGCTCTCCCTTGTTTATTAGAGGTGTTTGTTTTTTAGTGAGAGTCGAATAAACCACACAGAACACACAAAGAAGGACATAAAGAACCACCAGTTATCCTAACTGAACTTATATGGAACACCATGTTTTTCTCAGCCATAGACACCATAATACAAACCACATGTTATTGGTTTAAAGGTGATCGGTGTCTAGAAGCATAAATTTGAATGAAAAATGACCGATAATGACTGATCAATCCCGAACTAAAACCCACGACCAGGAAATCACTTTAATGGCACATGGCAGCAGACGCCTCTCTTGAAGATGTGAAAGAAATATACAGGGAGTGGGAGCTGACTGAGCAGTTTGCTGGGATGCTCCTGTCACATCACTTGTGTGAGGATTTTTGCATTTTCAGCATAAACAAGTTGAATCTGCACTTATGCTGTGGATAATCTGCCTCACCGTGGGAGACGATCCCTGAAGCAACAGCTTGTCCCTCTCAGGATGCAAGTCCTTAGGGCAGCCTCAGGGTGGGCATCACATCTGTGTCTTACCTGTGATAACGCTGCCTCATTTTGGGGGATTTACCGGGGCAACACTTGACAGCAGTGCAATCATCCCCACATTATACGGAGTTTATGGCACTTTTGGACGTACTGTAAAGTCACGACATTCTTTAAAATTTTAAAGCCTGAAGTCCTGAAGACGGGTGCAGATACAGATGGAAGCAGGTGTTATACCTGCCTGTCTATGCATAAGTGCAAATATACCCAGCATTTTGTTAAGCTGCTCCTTCTCCTTGGAGTATCTCCTGAGATCTATGACTGAATGAAGCAAAGACATCATACTCCACACTTGTCACTCAAGTGTGGCCTTTGGTGCCAGAGCAGGATTGTGTTGTTCTGGCTTTGAAGCTATATGAAAGGAACAAAAGCACTTTCTGTCCGCACAGGGAAGACAACTGACTCTCATGTCAGAATGTATTTCCCGCTACAATCTATGTATTATTAATTTCAGTGTAAAGAAAAATTATAATGCAAGAACGTTGTGTTTGAATTATTCTTGAAAAAAACACTCAAGGGCAGTGGAGGCACAGTCAAATGTAAATAACTCTTAAGCTTGGGACACGCCACGTGATTTTACCCCTGATTCACAGTCGGGCCTAATCTGCACCAGTCTGCGCTGGTTGGGTACAGTTGGCATGGCACATTGGCGCGTGTGTGATGGGGTACAGACACAAATCGGCAAGTGTGTGAGGCGAACAGACGCCGCCCGACTTCAGCCAGAGCAATTCAAACATGTTTGAATATTTTGAGCTAGGTCTGGACACAGCAGGGTAGTACTGGTGTACTGGTTACTAACCAGTAACCACCCGCAAACACCTGTCGCCCACAGCCAACAGGCGGGACAAACGAAATAGCGTCTGAACTCAACGTGGACTCGTTTTTTCGTTTCTAACGGACTCCTCACAGCAGCTAGCTGCGCAAACAACAGCAGCAGCAGTCGTATGTCATCCATGTTTCACGTGGAGTTTTCACGCGTTCACGGGTGGAATCACTCCTTAGCCGCTGCATGTTGTTGGCAGGAGGCCGATAAAGCGAGCCGGAAGTTACCTCAACTAACCGCGTCTGTGGAAATCACTCCACATCTCCACTTAAACTGTCACTCCTGCCAGAGTTTGGTGCGTTCAGCTGGCCTCAGTTGGCTTGACAATTCGTGAAGTCTGTGATCCCTCATCTGGCGCAGTCATTAAGTGTGTGATTCCCAGTCATCATAAAAATCTGCTGAAGCCAGTCGGTTAGTGTGCACTCTGAGTCTTTTCTAAATCGGCAACGACTGTGAAAATCACGTTGTGTGTCCCCAGCTTTAGTTCTTCTTTTACAGTCACAACAGTTCTTCAAACTTATAAATGGGCAAGTGAATGTGTTACATCTGGAACAGTGAATAGATTCCACCAGTAATCATCTGTCAAATCAAGGCAAGCGTTTGTCCTGGAAAATAAAAATGAGCAAATCAAGACATGGAAACAACACAAATAAATATGCAGCAATTAGCATGCTCTCAGTGTTGTGCAGATGCCGAGTGAATCTGCATGGATGGCTAAACTAACACACAATCCACTAAATATGCATCCAGATGCGTGTGAACATATGTGCATGCATATGCAAATAGCAAAATCTGCATAAGCGTATACACATATACAGTGTTTGCAGAAGTGACAGAAAGATCACAGCGAGTCACAAAAAAGAATAAACATTTATATAAGAAAAGAAAAGTGAACTGTCATTTGATGCAGAGTCAAGAACATCTGTACTTGCAAAGGGGTTTTTGTGGTAGATACTTTATAGTGACTTATTACATCAGACTGCAAGATTGTCAGCAGGCTACACAGCATGTGCAAGAAAGACAAGCGCTTATTATTTAATGAGATATTTGTGTCACTTTTCTCATGCCATCCTAGGAGGAACCACTGAAACACATTAGATGTTGAAATTATAATTTTGGCTCATCTGAAATGTATTCATATCAGATATACTGTAAAAAAAAATGTGAATATGAAAATGTAATGTTTATCTTCATGCAGATGAGTTTTGGAACTAGACTATATATTTCTATACTCTTTTTTGCATGACAGTATATACAACAATGCATATTTTATGAATGAATGTTTTTTACATAGAACAAACAGCCAACATCCACTACAACTGTCCTACATAAATGCTTTTGTCTTCTGTTGCCAGTACATCGCACATGCACCATGAGCATAACAATAACAATAATCACAAAGAATCAGCTGCACAGCATTCAGTTTGTAGATTACTTGCTCATAACCTGAACACACTCTTCAAACACATGCAGATCTATTCAGTTCATGACGGAGAGTGATCTTAGTGAAACAAAATTTAATTGAGCAGAAACAACAAATACATACCTGTATATGACAAGAGTTTGAAATATCTAAATCCCAAATTGTCTTGATGCTGCTGGAGTGTAACACACAACAAGGGGCTCCACATGGTGTTGTGTTTGACGGCTATAGCAGCACATACGCGCGCACACACACAAGACGTGCCAGACACACAAAATAAAAAGTGAAGGTAAAGTAGCTGGGTTACTGATCGAGCAAAAGAAAAACTTATTTTCTGGAGCAGTGATGCGCATCAACAATGAGAAATAGGATAGAGGCATATGCTGACACGGAGTCCCTGAACAGAAAATGCTGGAACAGGTGTTTTGGCACATAATATCTCCCACGTGTTTTCTGTGCTTTAGGGGAAACATGTTCAGGTATTGGGTAAAAGGATTATTTTTTATTTTAGATATAACGGAGTTACTCGTGTAATGAACATGTAATGAAGTTAATTCCTTTTTTTGATAAAACATGTCTTTTTCCTGAGCATTTCAGCAAGAAAAGTGATGACCTGACCAAAATTCAGTGCTTTGATCCTATACTTCATCACTTGACTGTTCAGTACGGCAACAAAGCGAATTGACTTCACCCTTTAATGACCTTTTGTGTTCATATTCTCGCAGTATATGGTGCGTTTGACACCAAAATTTTCGTAAACCGTGTAATGCCTAGTCTACACAAAGTGATACATTAAAGTAAGACTTTTAGTTAAGCTACAAATACAGTAAGACTCTCTACAACTTTCCTATCCTAAAAGATTGCATGTCTGCCACAACTATTGAGATCCAAACTGTCATGCTTTCATGGAAATATGTCATGGTTGGTATTGGCATTAAAAACGCACTCACAGAGGAGATGTTTATGCAAGTTTAGCATTAAATTCAATTCCGATACACTGGGAACTGTCTCCAATGAGGGAAAGCGACACCGGTGGTGACTTGTATTTTCTTCTACTGATATTAGCGTGCTAGCCAATTAGCCCTTGCTGGCCCACCTCGTCACTTTCTGATAGTGACTCTTTGTAGTTTCCAATCTGACCTGAAGACATAGCACTGCTCAGAGGGCGTATTATGACAACTTGTCTCAATGGCCGAAGATTTTTGTTAAACGACAGTCTTTACCACCTGCTTCTCTAATTGAATACTCAGAATTCTCCCCATTGAGAAAGTTTCAAATATTTCTAACTACTTGTTTTGTGTTGAACTCTTGAACAATGACAAAGCTGTGTTTGGCCTCTATTTTCTCCACAGGCTTTTTGGAAGGAGAAGGGCTTTTCTGGGGAAATAGTGACTGGTTCCTCCACTGGCAGTCCATTCTGTGTTACCTTTGATGCCACCAGCCCCAGTGGTAGTGCTGCTTTGGTGGGCTTCATCGCAGGACAGCAGGCTTCTCAGTGGACCACCAAAGAGGTAATGGGTTCTCAGTGTGGGGCCAGTAAGAAGAGAGCTCAGGAGAATTCAACACATGAAGGGGATTTCAGTTTTTAAATTTTCCTTGAAGTGGAGGCATGAATCATCTGTGTAAAAGCACACACAAAATTCAAGGTAAGTGAGTTAAAATGTTACATTTTGGGGCACTGTATAGCTCAGTAGGTTGAGCAGGTGCCCTATATTCAGAGGCTACAGTCCTCACTGAAGCTGGCCCCCGGCTTGAATCCCGAATCGGGTGGCCCTTTTCTGCGTGTCATACCCCCTCTCTTTGCCCCCCCATTTCCTGTCTCTATCAACTGTCCTATCAATTAAAAGCAAAAAAGCTAAAAAAAAATGTTATAAAATGTTGCATTTTAAAGGGAGAACAGGGGAAGAGGTAAGGGGTACTAATGCAGTTCAATACAACAGACCTGAAATAAAGGATCCTTCATGAAGGTTGTAATGTTTTGCTTTTTTTTTTCTTTAAAGCAGACATATGGAAATATCACTTTCTGAAGGCTGTTTAACATATAGTTTTGGGTGTTTGTCTTGCCTTCCGGCCCCCAAAATGAGAGAACTGACAAAAGAATCTGTAATTTTTGTTTTTTCAAGCTGTTCCCTCGGTTGTCTGACAATGTTTTCGAATTTGCATAATACCACCCCTACCTGTGAGTACTAGTACCAGTAGAAGGGGTGGGGCAGGGCTAGCAGTGGATTATTTGCATTTAAAGGGACAGGGCACTGAAACCTTCCGTTCTGAACATGGCTAAAAATAGCTGTGATGTTTGATGGTTGGGGTGTTTTGACCGGAGCATGTCACAGACATGTCTTTAAGACACGTGAACTATTTTAATTTGTGGAAAAAGGGCATAATATGTCTCTTTTAAATTGTTGTAGCGTTGTTGTGCTTTTGAGTTGTATGGCATTGTACAAATAAGCAACATGAACTCCACAGCAACTGCAGGTGACAAACACAAAGCTCCACACAACAATTGTTGATGCTGCAAATTGAATGAATTTTTTTCATGTGGCATAATCAGTCGACTCAGCCACATGGTCTCACGGCACTCCTCCAAGTTTTCAAAATTTGAGCTGAATGATTTTCAGAGATTTTCAGAAACAACAGAAAGGCGATGCAGATCTCACCGACTGTGGAAGTGAACATAAAAGTCACAGCTGGGGGAAGCACCAACAGTATTATAGCACTCAGTATTTAGACTCAGCAAGCATTGGCAGCGCAATGTGGGGGTTCGGTAGTTTGTGTTTTGGGTCACTGTTGTTAAAAAAAAAAAAAAAAAGTATAGAGACAGAGTAATTTGGTAAACAACATGCAGACTTTTTCTTCTACTCTCAGCCCCTTTCCAGTGTTCAAAAAAGCCACAAAGACCCACTGACATCAGGTTTGAATCGGCAGAGGGTACAACTGGCGTTTAAAGGACATACAGTAGACAATGATTGGCTCCAGCTCTGATCACAACACGTGTTGATAAACAAACTTGTTGCAAATTCAGTCCCACAACACAACAGAAGTGTTTCCAGGGGAGTCTAAAACATGATGAAACTGGCTGGGACTTGTTGTTCAATGCCCAGTTGTGACTCTTGAAGCCAAAAGCATTGAATAACAAATGCGTCTCAGCAGGTTCATCACTTCTTTCTTCTTAGGTTATTTTCTGCCTAAATTCCAACAAGCAAGAGAGAGAGAGGGAGGGTAGTGTAACAATGGGCCACGGATTGGACTTGAGCAGCTTAATGGTACTCCAACCCACTCCGGCTGTGTTGTTGATCTGCATTTACAGCAGTGTCATTTTGATGACAGTGGCCACTGTAGCAGACCGTTACAATATTCATATAACATAGCTATGCTTTTTTTCTCAACTTTGTTAAGATTTAAAGTAACTCACTAGTCGCATAAAGACAAAACAAGCAAAGTGGCAAATGTTTTTCTTGTCCCATCATGGTGATGCTTTTTAATTATATTTTAGCTGAAAGTAGATGCAACCAAATGAACATAAAGTGAGATTATGGACGGAAAACCGAAATGCTACTCCTGAGTTGCCTAATGAGGTGTCATGGTTTTTAGCAACTGAACTTGAGCACAACAACATTTAAAAATGTAATTTAAATGTAGGTGCACAAGATACCTTTTACCATGGAGGAGGAGTTGTATTTTATGTGTTATATCTGGCTTCATCAGTTTCTCCCTAATGTTGAAGGCTAAGCCTGGGTAATGTTGCGTGCAAAGACAACAGAATGTCGACATAATGTGTATGGTCTACGTTGTGTTAAAAAAAAAAAAAAAAAAAAAAAGTGCTCAAGGGCAGCATTATAAAAATTGCATGAGAGATGGTATACCATCTGAGCACTGCAGCAGCACAGCATATAGACTGAGAGCAGCTGGTTGCCTCCGCCAGGACCCAACCTTTAGCATCACTGAGATAAATGTAAGACATGATCGTGTAAAAGTTCAGTCACTACCTGCAACTTGCATTTTGTTGTTTGGTTTTGTTTGTTACCACTATTTCTTTTTTTTACACACTACTTTTCGAAAAGAAATTCTTCACTTTTGAGCAGGGCATCTTGGGATTGGTTTTCTCAATGAAGGATCCATGCAAAGGATGTACCTGTTCGAAATGAAGGATGCAGGCCCTGCTGGATCCTTCACTGGCCAGCTAATGAAGGACACATTTCCACATTTGATGGATCCTTCTAAGAAGGACAGACTTGTTGTGGCACTGTGACACTGCCAGCCTTCACATCCAGCCTGCAAAGAATACAGTCTCTGCACTGGGACAGAGCTAATATCAATGCGAGTCTTTATATTTTAATTTATCTTGTGAATCCTTTCCTGCAGCGGTTTTGGTAGCAGATTCATGTTGCATTAGTCTCCCTTTATGCTTATGCTGCTGATTGATAAGGCTACATTTCATATGGTTCTCCAATAACCACACTCTGCATTCAGTTCACTCAGCCTCCTTCTTCCTCTTCTGCTTTTTTCCTCTCTCTGTCATTTTCATTTAGTCCCAGTCTCTTCCCTTTAACTGAAAAGAAATAAATAAATCTGAGCTTTGTGTCTAGCATTGTTTTGGCATTTCAGTCATTATCCTGACCTGCTACAAAACTCGAGACTAGCTGTGTCTCTGCTGCACAGGGTGCTAAATAATTAACCTCCCCTTGCTACTTCACTGCTCAATAGAGGAAGACAGTGTTGGTACCTGTGAGGCAAGTGGTCATCAAGGTTACAGCTGCACACTCAGTTTGCTGTTTAATTATCATCCAGCCAGTAATATTATCTGTTTGTGTTTTTATCGATCATTCTTCTTTTCTTTTTTTTTTTCATTTCTACATCTGCCTCTCACACAGGGCGAGTCAAGTCGGCTCAGGACATGAAATCATTATATTCTTTTTTCCAGTTCTATATTGAAAGCAATTTGTCACCATGCTGCTGTCCCCCCTTAAAGAGAATATGAGTATCCAAATTATTGCACAAGGCTAGTGCTGGAAGGAAAGGTAAAGTGACATGTAGATGAGGAGCTGTCAGCATGCTTTATGGTGATCTGTCCTTTTGGCCCTCAGGCCTCAGCTGCTCTGTGAATAACTCACCGTGTGTGATAATACAACTAGGAGCATGTGCTGACTATGCTTGAGTTATTCAAATTGACTGCTGCTTCCTGTCTCCAGCTTAGATAAGTTTCTAGTCTTCATATTCCAGCTGCCCGCTGTTATATTCCTGATTGATAGGTGAATATAAGGGAAACGCAGAGTTTGGAAAGTGATTTCCTTCTGTTCACAGGCTGGGGAGAGAAGGAGCGCTGTGGTTTCCAGTCTGGTCAAATACCTGGGTCCTGAGGCTGCATCTTTCATCCACTATGAGGAGAGAGTAAGTACTTCGCAGGGAGATGTTTGTAATAAAGCATCAGTATTTTTGATCTGAAGCAGAATACTGTATGTATCAAAATCTGAGGTTACACATTTACCCTGGATTCCAGAGAGGAAAGCAATATTGTCCTGTGAAAGTTGGCACCTCTGCAACAAAGCTGATTTAATAGGAAATACAGAATAGACCAGAGCATACTGAGCAATCCATGCACTAAAAAGTGGTTACAATTGCCTTGAAAACAGTTACAGTGTCATTAACATTGCAACAGGGGGCTTAATGTGGGCAGAGCAAAAGATATGATAAGATAATTACATTTTTATTACCCTTTTGTATTAGAGCAATAATGCAATATTTAATTCATGGAATGTGAACATGTGGGCTACAGTGGGTTATGACATATACTTGAAAGGAGCTACTGTTGAGAAATATATGATTATTACTCCAGCTGAACAAATTAACATTAACGGGAGGGTGGGAAGACAGCATGGGATTACAAGGTGATCTGCTGAGTTGGGAAATGACTCTGTGACGGGAAACAATTTCAAGGATGCTAAGGGAGGCATAAGGTAACAGCTGATCTGTGACTATTATTTTTTTCCTAACTTGGTGCGTTTCCATTAACATGCTTAATGTGCAATTTGAGATGGCAAAATGAGTAATGGAAACATGAATTTCTAAGAAAAAAACAACAACTCAAATGTTGCTAATTTTTTAAAGATTAAATTCATGCATGAGCAATATTCTCAGTTTCAACCTAGAGGCAGACTGCTTACAATCTTTCACATTTAAATGGAATGATATATGCAAGAAAAAAAAAAACTTTAATTGCTTAAAACCACTCAACAGAAACAGGATGTTGGAAATTGTGTTTTGTTGAGTTTTCTAAATAACCCACAAAATTGCAATGGAAACCCCAGCTATTGCTCCTCTAATGGACAGCCTTCCAAACGCTCCCCAAAGATTTAGGCTAGTTGCTTAAATTACGATCAAATAACCATATTAAATATAAAAGGGAGTAGGCTGTTGAATATTCTGAAGATGAGCGGAGTCATGTGCTTAAACAGCTGCCATCATGACAACCGCTACCACGCTAAGAATATGTTGCCCTGTGGTAGATTTCCATATCATGACGTGCCACATGCATACAGAGCACGTACTTAGCTCCATTACATGATGTAGAGCAAACACTGGTGGACTGTGAAACAGATCTTTAGTCATACAAATGTACAGTTTCAGTCTCTTCACTTTACTGTTGAAAGGCAGGATGGAAAGAAAAATTGCTCTGAGGTAACTTGAGGTTGATGATTTTTGATGGTCCTGTTGACAAAGAGACTCGAGGGAGGCATCATTTCACAGAATACAATAACAACAACTCCTCGCTAAGTGGAGAGACAAAAGGCTGATGAATTGATAGCACAGTGCTGAGAGGTATTTGGCTTGATTTCACACCAGCCTAGTGGATATCAGAGCTTCTTGATTTTTGCTGGCTTATCAACACAGACAGTAGTTACAGCTGCAGCTCGTGGAGGTAATCGAGGTACTTTATAACTCTTATCGAGAAATTTATGTTGAAATCCATACCCCTTCATGGAGTCCCTGAAGTGTGACCAAGACATCTGGAGTTTGTCGTTATCGCCAGTGTCTATCATGAAATAAAAGCCATAAATTCATTCAGAAATAAAAGAAAAAAAGACTCTTAAAATTAAAACTCCAGTACTTGAGCTGAGAATCATCACATTATCAAGCGCTGGTCAGCATCAAAGTACTCCAGTGATAGTTGTCAGTACGTTCATGGTAAGAGAGTCTGGTTGTCTCTTCAATAAAATTATGCAAGATTATAACTGGAAAGTGTGATTTTTTTTTAAACAAAGCCAGTGTTTTGGATTGTGCTGTGAAATAAGAGACTAATTTCACTTTTCTGCTCCACAGGACTGGGCTAAGGAGGACTACGGTGGAGGCTGCCCTGTTAATGTCATGGCACCAGGTCTGCTAACATATTACCATCCTAGCCTGAGGAAGCCCTGTGGCAGGTAATCGCACCACTGATGACAAATACACAGCAGCATCGCACCTTTCCTTCTTCCTTTTGCTCAAGAGTCACCTTCCTGTGTTTCCACAACAAAGAGATGTAGTGGAGCTCACCTGCATGACAGTTGTTTACTCTCCTCCAAAAGCTGAATTAAGAATTCATGCTTTAGTAGATCGTATCGTTGCACACATGATTGTTTGAGAGATACGGCTGGCAACAGAGGCTGCTAGATGTCGGTACTATTTTTATACCACAAAAACAGCGTCTGCAGTTCACCCTGCTGACCAGGTATTACTCACCAGCACCCAGTGCCTACAGATCATTGACGTGAGTTGTGGGAGTGATTATGCCTTCACTGACACACATTAGTCAGGTTCTAACGAAATGGCAAGAGGTCTTGAGGAGTGGTGTTCTCATAGGAAAACGTCCCATAATCCATTCCTAATGGCCTGTTCAGAGATGCAGAAGGCTGGACGGATGAAAGCGAAAGGTGGGGAGGGGGATCCAGGTAATTCATCTCCATAATGACATTAAGTCCATGGGGAGCAGAGGAAGCTCATTACATAACATGACTCGAGCAGCAGCATGGGGCGGTAGCCCTTATCCATATTCCTAGCCCATATAAGAAATGGATCCTCAAGGACACACTGTGACCTTGACACTAATCCAGAGCATGTAATGAAGCCAAGCCCATGCCTGGTTGACAGAGATGCAGCCGGTGCTTCATACACTCTGTGTTTAACAGCACAATGGATTCAGGTAGTGTCTTCTGGATTATAGGATTTCATTTTGCATAGTATGAATCTCCCACTGACCACAGTGTAGTTTGGATAATTAGAGTAATTATCCTGGGTGGATACTATGCCTGAGTGGTCAGTATGTGAGATACCTATAGAGAGACCCTCTCTACTCAGCTCTCGGTTGAAGAGAGAGAAGAGTAAGAAGAAAGAGAAGCTGCCCAGAACTATGAATCAGTTGTCTCTAGTAGGTTCGTGCTTTACTGAGTTAACGGCGTCAGCTGCAGGTGAAATAAAAACTGCAGTGGTAGGAGTTGCTTGGTGGGATGAAAATTTTTCAAAGAGAAAATATGCTGCTCCTCACATTGTTTGTGTTATTACAGCCAACTCGGAGGGATTAGTTGATTCAGCCCATGACACACAGAGTCAGACAGAATAAATTTGAAATCTTTTAAAACTCTGATAATATTAAATGTATGGAACCGATGTGCTGTAGCCGTGTGCCAAGCTCTCCATCTGAGCTCAGCAGTTCATCTCTGTGCGTCCCCACGGTGGGGTTCCTATTCATTCAGCCATGTAAGGATTAGCCCATCAGTCCCTCTCTGCTCAGAAACACTCACACACCAGAGCGACTCTTCAGGGAGTTATAATTTGTCAACAGCATTCTGTATTTTTTTTTTTTTTTTCCACTGACATCTGCTTCTCATCGGGTAACACCTGATGTTTACACTCCTAATACGTACAACACAAACCTGACGGTCAACTAACATCTGGTCGCTTAGCAAGAAATGATCACTCCAAACACATGCCATCCCTGATAAGCACAAGGTCGCAGCACAATGCTCCGCAGGCGACCAGACATTGCGTCAATGAAACATGAGCAGCACTCGGCTGCGATCAAAGCCGATCTCTTTCTAGCATGCGTGTGTTACATTTTAAAAGTAGTCCTGAAAACAATCAATACAAGCTGTTTTTAGATCATGCTCCCTCTGTTCAAGCTTCGGGGTCAGGTTTGTCAAATCAGTCTTTTAAAGTTCAAGAAGATTGAGCACAGAGCCTTTGTCCCAAAGGTCCTCATAACACACCTAAATACAACTAACAGGTCACACCTGATGAGCAAGCTTTAGCTACAGAGCTGCTGCACTAACCCTCTCTGCTGAAAAAGACTGAGTGCCTGTAGATTTTTGTATGAACGAGCCTTAGGAGGATAATGTCCTGCCAACATATTGTGTTATGCCCACACAAAGCCAAAAGCAAAGCATCTGTTTATATAAGGATGAACCAAAAAAAAAAAAAAAAGAGGCTGCCTCCTCGCACTACCAACGGCATTATAAAATGATGGAAACATAAGCAAGAAAGCAAATCGTGAGCTACTTCAGGTACCAAGGGGCAAAGCAGATAAAAGAAAAATGTCTTTATTCTTTTCTATTATAACTCACTCCTGCTGAATCCTCCAACTCAGGGGATAAGGACCCTGACTTAACCCAGCACACAACAAGACAACACGATCCTGCCAGCAGACAGGTGGAGACAAAGTGGTTTTGACTATAAAAAACATCAACTCGAAATCTTGTGAAGATCTCACCGATGTGGCACAAACAGAGGCGGTTTACTGATTTCTTACAATTGTAAGGGAGAAACATAACACAACTCGCGCCCTGAGGGAATTATAGAGCCTTCCAAAACACACAAAGATTATGATGTGAGGGAGTGTCAGAGGAATTCATACAGTCACACTGAGCAGCTCCAAATATCTGTCCACAAGAGTTGGCAACACTCTCCACACACACTTGACACTTTGTCAGCACAGTTGAGAGGAAGAGAGATGATTGTGTTATATATCAACCCAGTCATCACCAGGAGAAATATACACACCTTTATTCTTTCAGTGCTAATTGATCAAATATGACATGTAAGGTTTCCTGTTTAGATGTTCAGACAGAAGGCTTCACACTGGATCGTAGAACAAACAACATATTTTCCCTAGAGACAGCTCAAGAAAGGTCAGTGACAGATGAGCAAGAAAGCTTTATTCCTCCCACAGTTTGTTGTGTTTAATGTGACAATGCGGAC
>OMNW01007783.1:56139-76378 GCA_900303245.1 Selene dorsalis
CACTTTCTTTCTAAATCCGTTTTGTTCATCTGCTATGATATATTCGACTCAGCCCGCCGGGAAATGTGATTAAATTGAATACAGCTAAAGAGTTTGTATATAGCGGAGGTCAAAACCACGTCCCACGAGCTCAGAGGGATTCTTTTTATCTGTATTCCCAGTTCTACAAATCGGATTAATCTCATACTTTTTGCATTTCTGGAATCGCCCGCGTCGCCGGCTTCACTGGAAGTGGCAGAGCGCCGTATCTGTGTGCGTCTAAGGACACAGCGCTGCGTAGGTTTATGAGAGCGCTGAAGTCATCGGTGACGTAAATTGGTCAGTTTGAGTTAATCCGTCTCATAAACACCTACAGTACAATGAGATGATGATCAGACTGAATCAAGGTCACAGGGCAGATTTTAAAAAACCTGACAAGCTCTCACTCTGCTCATCATAATGCCACCGCTTATTATGCTGCTTACCACCACCTGCCATGTATCCTGCTGTAATGGTTGATTTCTCCCTCCACCGCTCCTGTCTGTTTGATTTTTTATTACCATACGTGCTGGACTCATTGCTTTCCTTTTTCATTATCATTTGTATATCCTTGTCTGAGTCATCACTGGGTTGGATGCACTCCTAGCTGAAGCAGTGCTGTGTAAATCCATTACATAGCTTCCCTCTGGCATAATTGTATAACAATGTGTTGCAGTTAGGGACCGTGTAACCTATGACGTTATATACTCCAGCTGTAGAACGGCAAGTGTAGAAAAGAAGTAAATGAGTTTCTCCAAGACCAAGAGATGTTTGTCAGTTTAAAGGTGTTATTTGTAAGTTTTGCTGTTTCTTCATAGTAGCATTAGTAATAACTTCTGTTCACTAATCACACTAGATGAAGTGTTCAGTATCCAACTTACCTCCGTTACTCAAAGAGCTGTCTCCATCAGTGGAGATCAATGCCAGTGTTAAGTTTTGTCTCCCTAATGTCTTCTTCTGAAGTCTGCATCCAACCCAGTTACCCCAGCCCGCCTAATCACTCTCCGATAGCAAGTCACTAGAGCCCCCAATCCACCCATAGCTCAGAGTCTATTATAAGCCTTGCTATTTGTGGCTTGTAGCCCTTGCTAAGTAACAAGCACCACCATCTACCCCTGATAAGAAACCATGTTCAAAATGCAGACAGAATGTATGAACAGCCATTTTTAGGAAACGAATCACAGTCCCAGGATCCTTTAGTGGGCAGGCAGTTGGTATGATTACCAAGCTTGCTGACATGATACCTCTCAGTCTGAGCTCTTGGATAGCCTGCTGTTGAAGGATAAAGTGGACTCTTAGAGTAGATTGGAGTGAACATCAAAATGCTTCTGAACAGGCAAATCCAAACCAAGTTCTTCCCAATGTTAGTCTTTTACTATTGAGTATCTGCTGATACCAAGTCTGATCCAAAACTTATATTTACATTATATAAATGTTGATTACTTTGCCGATGCAGTGACAGTGAAATAACAGAGTTGTAATCGCGCACAAATAAACTTTTGTGAGCTTCTGGATCCAAACACTGAAGGCCATGGTTCAAAATTATAAAGTTTAAAAGCTAAAATTACCAATGTGATGTAAATGAAAGTTCATCTGGAGGAATGCCATCCCCGACACAGACGTGATGTAATCTACTAGAAAGGAGGCGTCACACTCTGTCAGGTTTGTTGGAACCAAAGAATCACTTAGTTCAATTGTGGTTGGGCAGTGGTATCACAGAGTGAGAGGTTCTTCTTTCACAAACTGCCTTTGACAAGCACTGATAGTGCAGAGAGCAGAGCTGAAACCCCAGCTGGCTGCAGCAGACAAAACATAGCAGAGTACAGTAATGAAAGGATCGTAGTTTGATCACTGTTATAGTCCATTAAAATATTCCCAGAGCAGCTATCGGAACATCTTCACCTCTAAACATCCATCACTGAGGCTGTAGCACACGCTGATGCTCTGTTTAGTCTGTAGGTGTCCAATTCTTGATTGAATCCTCGCTGATGAGTAACACCCCTTTGAGTATTTCACTGCCAAAGCTTATTTAACCACATCAGAGAGGTGTTCGTATGGCATCCAAGGGAGTTTGTTGCCGAGGCCTCTATCTCCAGTGTTCAGACGACATACATTAATCATCAAGGATACTGTCCAGCGAGGGAACTCCTCTCCGCTCTTTTGACTGGCAGGCAGGGGTGGAGGAGAACAGCCTTGATATGCATGTATGATGGGCTGGTGAAGTCATGAGCAGTCTGAATGGTAAATTAGTGGAGCATCCATCTAGCAGCACAGATATGTAGAGGGAGCAGGTGATGTAAGAGACCTAATAGTAAATAAAATATTCACATGGACCGTTCAGTCACATCCTTTTACAAGGGGCAGCCTGAACCGGATGAACCGAGTGTCAGGGCCATGTCAGGGCTGCAGCCTCTCTCCCTCTCACACACACACACACACAGGAGACAGCACAGAGGTGGCAGCGGAGCGTGAGGAGCGAACGTTTTACTGGAGGTGACAACAGCTCCAGTCACAGCTCACAGTGTCATCGCAGCCTTTGCGAGCAATAAAGCAATTAACGTCCCTCATCATGTCAGTCAAACAGATTTAAACAGTAGAGTGGCTACATTTTCAATGTCTCTCACTCAGTGAAACTGTATACGCACGCTTCGGTATTGTATGTAATCACATATCATATCATCGGCACAACATTGGGCAGTATCACCGCACATCACAAATTTCCCTCATGGCATGTAGACCTAATAGCTACCTAAGATGTACCTTATCTCCTCCTTGCAGTTTCCCTTCATAAGGCTTATGGATTATGGTTTGATACATGATGGAACACATGTAACACATACTGCATTACAGATAACACAGGTGGTATAGTCTCTGGTTACATCTGGGTCTCACATAGGCATGGGCCGCTGTGAGATTCTGGTGGTATGATAACCTTAAGCAAAAATATCACAGTTTCACAGTACTGCGATTACAGCTCTAAAACGTGCTGTTTTGAAATGTCTGCGTAAAAAATAATGCAGTCCTTTAAGGGAGGCTATTTTTTGGGAACGGGACCCAGAGTGGGTGAACCTCAAAACGCCGCCCCAGAGTTTTCGTGCAGACACACACAGTGAAACAATGTTCCTTTCTAACCTATACCTATTTCTAACCTCTATACCTTGAGCTCGGTAACTGGCCCATGCCTGGTCTCACATGTGAGCCTGCATGCTCCAGAATCTCAACAGCATATATAACTTGAGGATTTTTGGTACAGCCCCTCTTTGGATGTGGCGTCATAACAAAAAATATATATAATCCAAATCTGTAAAAGAATAAAAGACAGAGCCATGTGAAGTCCATGAATCTTCACCTAAATGTAGCCCAGGTTAGCAAGTTACCGCCCTCATGCATGCAGAATTACATGCATTTATTTCTTGTGGGTGTCAGAAAATAATTACACTGCAGTTACTAAATAACAGACTGGATGAAATTGCTGCTTTCTGTAGAGCACTTTAACCTCCTGAAGGAGGGCCACTCGATTATCCCGAGAGGTGCCTCTGAGTGACTCCCTCAACTCACCTCTGAGGACCTGAAGAGCATAACGTAACCCAAGTGTCCAGACTCTTCATTAGGACATAGCATCACATGCGGTACTATCTAACAGTGGCTGTGAGGTGGCCAGCTGTGGAGCAGAGGAATCTCTCAGGCAGCACGCCTCTTTTCCTCTCACGCTGCCGCTCTGTTCTCAACAGGCGGGGTCTGTATTGTTTATGCTGTGGTTTTGCTCAGCTTTCCAGTCAATGGAGCCACAGAAGACCATCTCCGTCCAAGTGTATCCTAGAGCATTTAAATTTGCTTTAAAGTGTGAGTTCTCAAGACCATGGCATGGAAAGAGCAAAACATTTTCTTAAGTTTCTCCGTCATGTTTGGTTTGGGGGTGGGTAGTGGTAGGTTTTCACATGGCCACTGATGAAAAAGTAATGCGTCGTCTACGCTGGGCTCTGTCTGACATGCAGCATAAAGTACAACACGTGTCTTTGCTAGTTTCAGTCTGACATAGTCATAATTTTTTCATCCAGTGCCCCCATTGTTTAAAGAGCAAATACACTAGCGCCCATCTGTGAGGCCTTGGGCATGCAAGCCATATAATGAGGTGAGTTAAGGCACGTTGTTGGCTCATTTTTATCTGACAGCATGTGTGTGATTGAACAATACAAACCTTGTCTTATATCAATGGTGCAGTATTTCACTGCGATTCTAAGGTCACTCATATTATTCCTTTGGAATATGGGTGCACATAGCTACTGTCAGCAGTGGCATCCTCTACTACATCCTGCACACCTCATGTTGACCCCAACAGTTATTCTCCCATTTCCCACTGATAGGTCCACTACAGTACAGTACTTTTTATGGGCACATTTGTCTTACAACCCCACAATGCCTACTGGAGCTGAAGGTTAACTGATGCAGCAGCTGCAAAGTACATGATCTGGACTAATGTGGACAACAAACTTGGGTAGTAGTTTATGTGACTTATGAGGCATCCTTGAATGTGCTGTCAGTGAAGTGAATGAGGAGTAGCATTGTTATAGAGCTTTTCTGGTGAGTAAGCCCTACAGGGTTGAACAGGCGCAACCTAATTTGCTGAGCATGTTCTTGCAAATTTCAGTGCACAGAGACACGGAGCACTGAAACCACCGGAGACTTGTTAAAGAGCAAAACTTAAAGTGTATCAGTTCATCAGACAGAAAATCTGATGATCTTATCAGTCAGCAGCGTCACGTGTACTCTGTAAAACTTGTAATACAAGTGAATGTTACTGGCTGAAGACACAATATGAATGGGCTGAAAGGGATCCAATCCATCCAGCTCCAACAGAGAATATAACGAATGTTTTTTCGAAGAACATCATCAAGCGAGTGTTTTCTATGTGGCTCAGTGATTATCTTGATTTAAAGGATCCATTGGGCGGGCACGGAGACGGCCACACTGTGGTGCGGGTACATGAGCGGCGCGGTGCAGTCCGGTCAGCGAGCAGCTCTTGAAGTACTGGCTAAACTTCGGCCCGCAACCCTGACCCAGGAGGAGCAGGAGGCGGTGCTGCACGGTCCAACCCTCAAGGATCCTCTGCAGGAAACACCATCAACCAAACTAACCTCCCTGTTCACAAACAAGGCTGTGCTCACCGCAGCGTTGACAGTAAGCGCTGCCCTCTTGTTGGCTCGTCATCAGAACGCTTTGCTGAAGGTGACGACATATTTGACAAATGTCGCTTCAACGACCAAGTCTAATATATTCCCACTGTAACAGATACCAGTGAAACATCTGCACATCTAGTTTGTTTTAATTTAGACGTCTGATCACTGTTCACTGATTTGTTATTTTTAGTTCTTATTTCAAAACAAAGTTAAAACATGAATTATTAGAAATATGTACTAAAATGCATTATAAAAATGTAATGTTGCTCAGTACTGATATAAAATGTACTTTCATCCACTTGATTGCGAATTAAAGTAATTTATTGATTCCACAAATCTCACTTAATTTTTTCTTTCTTCCTTTCAGCTGTTTTTCATCTTTTTGTTAAGATGATTTGCTCATGAATCAGTGGGAGATATTTGAATTTTAAGCAGTGTTTTATCTGATTTGCCTCTTTAACATTTCAAATTGAGACCATGCTTTTAGCTTGTGCTTGTAACCTCAGGGAGATCACGTGTTTAAACCAGTTTGCGAGGGGAAAATGGAGCTTTCATACTGTATGCCTTGCATTGTTTCCCAGAGAGCCATAAAACCTGCTTGAGAGGCTTGGAGCAGAGCCACGCGCGCATTTGTGCGCCCACAAAACCACCAACAGACATTCGAATGAACGCAAGATGGATGAAGCAGTCATGCAATGATAACGTCCCAGAGAAAGAGATTTAATCGCTATCACTTGATTGCACGGTTGATTGAAAGGATTTTTGTCAGTCCCCATGTCTCTCCTAGAGAGTCTCTCAAACGCCCACTGCTCATTGGACGGTAGTCTCCGACTCCGCTGGCGCCACGGCTTACTATTTGTCTTTGTTATCAGTCACTTGCACTGAATCAACTGCCTACCTTCTCCCTGGTTTCATTTGAGCCGGTCCAGGCTGAATCAAGGCCAGCGGCCCATCTCCGTACATGTGAGGGTTTGTCTGTACCACTGGTTACTGATTTGATCGTTCTTGTTAATAGTCAAAAAAAAGGAATAATTTTCTTGTGGATGTGAGTTTCTGGACTAATCCCAGGCAATATAATAAACATGCGTGTTTTCCCAGTTGTCCCCACTGAGTTGGAGGATAAAGCAGATGGGGGAACTATTTCAGGGACTCCATAGTGTGGAGGTTTCCTTCTATGCTATATATCAGCACCAGCTTAAGGCATGCATACGGTAATGTACCATCTGGGGCGCTGGCAACTTGCCTCGTCACAGTCGCGGTATGTTGTCGTTAAGTGCAGGTCGGTTCTGGGATTCTGTGGAGACTGATCATTGTGAAAGCGTGAGCATTTCACACAGTCTACTGGACCGCTGTGTGAATGAATTACAATGCTAGATGAGACGAAGTGCCCACTCACATGGCTGGACTTAGTTTTAACACGACAAGGGTACAGGAGGAAAAAATAACTAATGCTTTAAATAGTTGAGAAGCTAAGCTGTGAGGTTGTGTAACGGTCATGGTTTGCCTAGGGTTAGAAACAAAAACTCCAAGGGTAGTTTTAAAAGATCTTAACATAAAGGGATTTGACTTAAAGTAGGTATATCCTGGAGGTGTATAGGAGCTTCGTAGGCATGGTTACAGGAATAAACATGCAGGTAAAGGTTGTAGAATGGTCTCAGAAGAAGCAATCGATAGGTTTCCAACAGGAAACAATCTCCTGTATGAAAATCAATCCAGTCACCACAGCCTCCGCCTAACGCTCTGTTGATTTTTATTTCTTCACTCTTCACACGACTTCCTCCTTTGTTCCTGTCGTAATTACCACTTCAGCTGATGGCCTCCTGACAATGAAACGTAGCCCCCATAAAGAGCTGCTTGCACAGATGCATTATGGGGTCAAGTTTAAATGAGGACAGTCTCCATGCAGCCTTAACGGAATTTATGGCAGTTTCTACTCTTAATATAATTGCACAGATCTCCACTGAGAAAAGGCACATGTTTGATTTAGTCATATCATAATACAGAAGAAATATTATATTTGCTATCAAATCAAAGAGGAAGATGATTGGCTTGATGTTTTGATTGTCCTGAGGGAAGGGGGAAATGTAGTAATACATTTTTCAGTCCTTGTAAATTTAAAGGCCACAAAAATAAGATTAATAGATTAACAACAGCAAAGGCAATTAAGCATCTTTGAGCATCAGGCTCCACTCTGCTCCATGGACTGTGTGTTTATGTGTGCCAGTTTAGTTTTTTAGATTTTTCTTTCCAAATGTATTACTATTTTTTGACATGTCCAGTATAGGATTTCCTGTAAGGTAATGTTGCTGTAGTTACAGTAGCCTTTGTAAACACCTGTGGTTGCACTTGCCTTAGCGTTTGCCTTCAGGCAACAGCACCAACTTTAAAAATTCAAACATTGCACTGCAGTGTAATCTGTATTTGTGACCGTAAACAGCCAGCCACCTACAGCCTCTTTCATCAAACAAATGTCTTATGTCATATTCTAATGTTATTGCTATGTTATTCTGACATACAGGTGCTTGAGATAACAATAATACTATTACAATTGAATTTAGCATAAATGGAATAAATAGACCTCTTAATGTTCATTCATTTTAAATTATGTCAGCAAGGGGTTGATTTGACTGGCAATTATCTTTCCACTGTATTTTGTTCTGTTATGCTAATGTTCCAGCAAGTGTCTTTTAGATAATGTTGGCTTAGGCCTGTGCTCCTCTTCTCCAGAGCAGCTTTCCTGTATTTACCGTACATCATGTTTTTTGCTGTTTGTTTTGAAAACTTAATGAGTCATTGGTGCAGCTGTCTTTGCAGCTGTGAATCAGTTACTGTAGTTACAGGGTAGTTTTCTTTGGAAATACTGTTTCTCCCCGTCGAGCAATGATTGAACAGCACCAATTCACATCCGGTGCCCAATTTCAACCGTGTTCTTTATATAATGATTCAGAACGGCAGCAAGCTCAGGGTCATCTGACTTTCACACTGGTGTGCGGGTCCTGTCTCAGACCGGTTAATGTTAATGTTTAATTTAACCGTAATTAGAATCTTCCCTTTAAACAAGCATTTAGATGTTTACCCTTCCAATTCCTAAACAATAGGCTAAATACATAATTACTGTGAAAACAATGTTTTTGGGATTTAACAGAAAAACTTTCATGAAGTCTGGGGATTTACTAAGTCCATTATCCACATTAAGTTTGTAAATGCTGAGTTTCTGTCTTGTTTGTGATAATTTTATCTACCCATGTACTGTAAATAATTTGAGAAAAGTAAGCTTTACAATTCATTTTAATTTGTGTGTGTGTTTTGAAGGGACTATTAGTTAACTCTCAGGGAAACAAGCCAACGTTGTCCAGACTGTAGACCCTGTAGACTGTGCTCACTCTAGTAGATATAGCAGCATGAACCAATCATACAATAAAGTGATCCCAGAGAAAGTGATTTAAGCGTTATCACTTGATTGCACTGTTGATTGAAAGGATTTTTGTCAGCCCCCATTTCTCTCCTGGAGAGTATCCCCAACACCCTCTGATCACCGAACAGTGCTCTGGTGCTATAGGCTTACTATTTGTCTTTGTTATCACCAGCATGCACTGGATCAGCTGCCTGTTCTCCTTGGTTTCATTTAAGCCTGTCCAGGCTGAATCGAGGACAACAGCCCAACATTTCGATGTGCAGCGCGGTGTCGGTGCCAGAACAAAATCCAAGAGGCAGATTTCCGCTCAGGTTTCCACATGGGGGAGGAACGTAAAATAATTACATGAGCAACAAGGTGTATAGTTTGCCTCAGAGGAAGCCGAACGAGAAGAAGTGATGCCCAGCTGCCAAACCAGGACTAACATCCATCAATGCACAACAAAAATGAGAACCAATACACAGGGGGGGAAAAAACACAGACACATTGCCTTTACATTTACAACACACTCCTGTCTTGCCACATCCACAGTCCAGCACTAAGGACATTGGCAATAATGGCTGAAGGCAAGAGAGCAGGCAGATGCAGGAGTACTAAATAAGCTACAGCAGAACAGAGGCACAACACTGTTCAGGGTTGAAAAGCACCCTTTATGGTGAAGACGGTGACTGTGTATGATGGGTCTTGTGAGAATAATGTATTTTCAGTCCTAAGTGCACTTGGTGGTAAATTCTCTCTGCAGTCATGGCTTCTCCACTCCAAGTCTTTTGTGAGAGAAATAATACATACATAAGTGCTAAGAAGAAAATGTGGACTAGGATCTGTCTTTACGTTGAATCAGAACCACTGAGTCCTGACACCCATAATTGGATTTTTAAAGGCCTCATGCTGTGCACTTTTCCCTGTGTTTATTTTAACTATTTATATCCCTAACAAGACGTATCAGTGGTTTTGAGTACCTGCGATCCGCTTAATATCGTTTTATCGTGTTATTGGCTGAGTCAAACTGATTTCAAGGTGTCACGACACGATACCTAATCATGTGCATATGAAATGATAACAGCAGCACAAAACCGTTTACTGCCATTGAAACAGCCACAGTAACAGTGATATGCATATGTTACATTTTCTTCATGTAACATATGCTTCACATGCATTGCTGTTAACGGCCGTACGGTTACCGGTAGTCCAGTTGACGGCTGCCGTTAACGGCAATTCAGTTAACACTGGCCACAGCTAGCATTATCAGAGGCACAAATGAAAAACCTTATAACTGCTGAACATGTTACCATCTTCATGAGACAGAGTTTATCTTACCGGTTACAGAGCAGAAGTCGGCCCAAACAATGTAGGGACAGCAGTGTCTTTTATCAGCATTGTACTTTGCCAAGTCGGTAAAGGAGTCCACGGTGAAATGAGCTGAACAGAGGAGCAGACTGGGACTAAAATCCTGCAGGTCCGAGTAGAAATAAACAAAAGCCACTGGTCTCTAAAGACTGTGCAACGACACATTACCCTCCTCGCATCCGTCTACCGCACAACAACGATTTTTTTGACATCTCACTCACCTACGCCTACACGAAAGGTAAAGTGGATCTTGCCAGCCGGTCTAGGTGGGCGGAGTTTCCTTATGTGTGACGTCACACAAAGGAGGAAGTGCTATCAGATCGTCTTAAAGGGAGAGTTCCTACAAATGGGCGGTGTGCATTTCTCCATTAATGACCAGTTTGATGCCTGGGACAGTATATACATAGGGCCCAGAGACCTTCCCAATCAGGAAAAAATAACCAAAATTGCATTTTTCATGCCATGGGGCCTTTAATGTTGCTGGTGAATCTGAATTGCTAAGTTGCAATCAGTGTTTTGATAAAGGTAAAGATGTGTTTCAACATTGTTGTGCATTGTTTGCACCATTAGTGTTGTGTGTTTGTTTTGACCCAACACAAATCTCACCATCAATTTATATTTTTTTCTGAAAAAAGAAAAAGAAAAAATGACCCTTAGACGTGCCCAGGGCAGGATGCTCAACCCTGCATGGCAGGGGTCAGCAATTAAGTTTGACCTGGGGCCAAATATTTTAGAATCCATTTCATGGTGGGCCAGATGCAGAGGGATTCATACGTGGCATAATAATCTGTAGATGAGCTGTTTTTCCCCGCTCCATTATCGGGAACAATAAATGTGTGAACTGACCATGTATGGGAGTCTAGTTCACTCTTATAATGATTTGACACTTTTATTATAAAAATTAGGCTTTTTCCTACTCCTCCAGGATACGCCGCATATTATTGGTTTGATTGTTAACGTTACCGCCGGCACTGAGTCAGCATTCACCTGCTGCTGGCGAGAAATATGGCGCTATCCAAACAGAGAAAGGATGAAAACAGGACGCACATATCCCCAGATATCTAATGAATAGTCACTGCTGAGAGGTGCCACTTTCTCCTGCGCTGATTTTGCTGTCAACATTTTTCATAAAAAGAAACTGAACTGGCTTTTGCATTACTTAACTGCCCATAAAGATCATCAAGTGGCCCGTGGGCCGTCGAATACCAACCGCTGCTGTATGGAAAAATGATATAAGCGATGGATGGATGGATGGATGGATGGATGGATGGATGGATGGATGGATGGATGGGTTTTCCTTACTTTCTGCATTACCCTCAGTGCCAAATGTTCCCTCAGGACCTTATTGCTGGAGTAAACCTAACCCCTCCAGTGCCTGTTTTCAGTGCTAACGAGCTAGTATACTCAGTTAAGCTGCACTGTTCACTTTGTCTCATACACCTGAATGAATAAAATCCCAGTGTGATGTGCAGTTCTGGAGTTGTGCTGCTCCCGCCTGCACAAACATGAAATACATGTACATGTAACATATGTATTGACTTACTATCTAAAATGTGAAATAATCACTGTAATTTAGGAGATAACAGTTGGTCAGTGATTTCATTTCTGAGGCTGAAGTGTTGTGGTTTGTTATGGTCTTTATTTAGTCAGTTTGCTTTCCCTTTTTGTCTCCCTTTTGAAAAGACAGACAAATAAAAAGGCCTGGATATCTATCCCTTTTTTCTTTTTTTTCAATATTTTAAGGCCACATAAAATGTAGCACAAGAGCAGATATGCTGTTTCATCATTCAACAGTCAAAATGATTGTTTCTGATGCAGCAGAGAAAAAATCAACAAAACACTTTATTTATATATTTTAAACATATTGAGAATGACTTAGTGGAGGGGCAGGAACAATGTAAGCCCATAGACAGCCTGAAGGTCTCCCACACACACAGATGTACACAATGGTGTATACACATGCCATGTTTTGATGGATAATAAAATGGGACAACACTGAAGAAGGACAAGAGCAGACTGTCATATTGTGGATTTCTATTTGGCTCTTTCATCCTCTTTGAAAAGACATGTTGTTGCCAGACACCCAGAGAGGACCACCTGGGGAATGGCAAATCATATGACACAATTAGTGTATATCACAGATTTGGAAATGTAAAAATATAAAATATTGTGATGCATCTTCCTCCTGTCCTGGGGTAAATATTTTGGCATTTAAATATGTTGTATCAAAGGAAAAGAAAAGAATATTTGTGTCTCATGTTGACATCTTCACAGATTTTTTTTTTTTGAGCATCTGCAAGATATTTTTGGATATTCTTAACAACTAGAGTGGATTATGAGTATTAACCCTCTGGGATTGACCTGAATACATAACTACTGCATACTAACCAGGTCCAGTTGAACTCCAACAAGATGGTATCAAGGAGTCAATGTATATTTGAAGAGTATGACAATGAAGTACATGATCTATCCATATATAATCACACACACTGTATATGAATATACACACATTTATAGATAAAAATGTATGCAAGACGTGAGGCAAACACACACACATCTCTTCAGTGATGCATTTATGCAATACTTTGCCACACCTTGTGACCTCTGAACTCTGTCTAGAACGAGGTGTGTGTGTGTGTATGTATGTATGCGTTTGTGTATGCGTGCGCTATTATACACTCCAGTCCCCTGCAACCCTGAACAGACGTACTCTTTGTTGAGAGTGAAGACGTTCATTTGTCTTTTTTTTTTTGATTCATTGCCAGTGTTAAGCACAGGAGAATGACAAACTACATTTTTACGTACCGAAATAGAAATATGATGACATTCCAGAGGTACTGCTTGCAATAACCATGCCAGTTTATTATGGTATATCATGGTTGTTTACTATGCAACTTATTAAACCTTGGATGAATTCTGCTGCTTTGAAAACGTTCCTGAGGAGTAAGTGATGCTTTTTAAGAGGAACTTTTACAGATTGTCTAACAGCTGTTATGGCTGAATTGGATCAAGGTTGGCTTTGAGATATATATTTTATTATTTTGTTATTTTGCCAGATGTTCATTATTGTTATTATTGTTGTTGTCTTGACAGTATTTAGCCAGGGCAAACACAATTTGCCTCCAAAGAGAATTTCAAAGGTTATACTGGACCTACAGTTAATTTCCAGTCTCTCCCAATTTCCAAATTAGTTTTGAGCTTTGAAGTTCATTCTTGGCCTCAGTAAAGGCCTTTGCACACCAAGTCCTTTATTTTCGTATACGATTTTCTAATCCGTCACCCAACGAAAATCGTCTGATGTGTTCTTTTTTTCTGTTCCAAACAGAAATTGAGACAAAAGTCGTTACACAGCGAGGATGATTTTGTAGTCCTCTCACTTATCAAACAATAAAAAGAGCAAAAAAAAATATTGTGTCCATACAACCCTGAGAGGACTTCAAGAGTGAGGGGACCTGCTTGTAAATGAGCTGCAGAACTGTCTCTAGGCAATAGGATCAAGTCAGCTGGACTTAGTTTTGTGGAATTATCGTGATTACTTCCAGAGTTTATTTTAGGATGTCAGTGGTCCAGTTTGATAGATTATTAGCTCTGCTGGAGCCACACATTAAAAAGAAGACAACCAATTTCCACAGTATGTCTAGCACACACACACACACACACACACACACACACACACACAGGCAGCTCAGCCGGGATCTCCGTAACAGCCTGGAAACACTGGTGTGAGTGGTCAGAAAGGCTTTTTACAGATGCAAAAAAACACAGAAAATTGAACCTGTTCCGAAAAACTTGAATGACGAACGAAGGTTTCATCGTCAGTGTATAAACACGATCGACACAACGTGAGGTCAAATTTAAATGTGCGGCAATTTTGGACGAAAAAAACAGACTTGGTGCGCAAAGGCCTCAACAGTATGTTTGACAATATAATTCCATCTCTAAGGCCCACTTAGGTCGGTCTGAGCTTGTGGTCAGCGTCAAATGGAGTCGGTTCAGGGGTTGTCCTGTGACCTGAGAGTGGACCCATGAGATGACAAGTGGTCATACACTGAATGGAGGTGAGATGAAGAGTGTAACCTCTGGATTGGGGGTGTTCTTTGTTGATAATGTGAATGGACTTCATGACTCTTCTCCATCTGTCCACTGTGTCCCGGTGGATGACTTTGACCCCTGTTGATGCTGTGACTTTGTCTGGCTGAAGCCATCTTCCTTCTGACGTTCATCCTTTTTCAAGGGTCTGTAACAGCTTAATTTAGTACGTTTCTGTCAGACTCTTGAGGTTTCTTTGCTTAATATGGGGTTCAAGAACACCTCTTCATCATAGCAATCAAGCTATTATATTCTATGGGCTACTGTTGTTCAGCCACAGGATTCAATCCTAGCTCCATTTTATCCTTAATATACCTCCCTGAGGTGGCACAGACACATCCCATTGATTTCATTGTGCTTGGTAACTTGTAATTGCTATGAGGAAAATACTGAGCTCTCTGTCTCCTTAAACCTTTAAGATTTTAGCAGATAATCAATTGTATGAAATTCCCTGTTAACATTATGCACTGAAGCTGTTTTTGCTGCCGTGAGAGATGACATAACCTAATCATGGTTTTCATTCCTTTGACTGGCCCCCAGTTTAACTCTAGAGTTCCTGCAGCTTGTTTTGAAGCCTTTAAATGGACTGGATGGCCCAGACCTTTGAGGTCGGCTCATTTAAAACTCTTTAGTGATTCCACAGAGAGCTCGGTCTTTTGAGGTTGTAAGCCTGTGGAAGAGCCTTCACTAAAATCTCATTTTATTTGTAAGCGTTCTCCTGCTTGTAGGCATAGCTCTGAATGTATTATTGCTTGTGTTGCTCATGTATGATGAGTTGTTTTGCAATTCTGGAATGTCAGTTGTGCTTAGTTTAGTATTTTACATCATTTTTTGTTCCCAGTGGCTGTTTTCAGCTTTGCTTTATTGATAAGACAGACAGACAGATCTGGACATAGCCAGCTATTCTTCTATTTATAGCTATGTGACATGAATAACATAGTGTTTTGATGAGTTTCCATATGTTTGCCATGCATGTTTGAATAATTCTGGCCTCATTTCAAATATTCTAGCCTCCCTAAAGAAAGCTAGTCTTTGAGTTAATTGAGTCAACATTTAAATCACTTTATAATGGAGAAATACTCCAGACAGTCATTATTGTGGAGAAGAGGACACATACATGCTGTCACACAGAGCCAGAGGCACCGCTCAGCAAAATTTATTTCTAATGTGCACACTAATCTCAGCCAGGCTCTCCCAAGGTAAACCAGTAACAGACCAGACATCTGCTGATATCAGGAAGGATTTTCACCAAAAAAAGATCTGAAATCAGTGTCAAATATCATTTCTTTCAAGGTAACGCTATGAAGTGATATTTGAATATAGCTGTTTTCATTCAATGAGTCTATTCAATATTTCAACAGTTCAAGTAGTTTTAAAGTAGTTATCATCAAGGCCTTATTAGACCTAGAACCCAGGATTTTCCCATAACTATGCTACATTTTTACCTTAACTAAACAGCTTCTGAGTAATTGTGAGGGTTAAATAAATGACTTGTAACATGTTATGAGGGAGAATGGAGGCTCTCTGTCTTCCAACCTTGCAACATTAGTGCAGCACTTGGCCTCCTCCCCGGTGTCCCAGCTCTCATCTCTGCACACCGCCACACAAACGCGCCCCGTAACCGTGATCTTTCATTTATGACGGTTAAGACTACACACATATAAACGTCATATCATTGTAACGTTATCCAATGCTCGATGGATTGCTTTTTTCACCAGCTTCATTAAAAACAAATGCACATGGCCCGGAGGAGAGTTAGCAAACAGCGGAAAAGCGACCTGACTTACATAGTTCCTCTTTAAAGTGCAATCAAGAAAATCTATTCACAGCACCCTGCTGACTGTGCTGTGTGTGTATTTGTGGTTGTTGTTGGGGCCTGGATGGCAGAAGTAGCCAAGGGCTTCCTCAGGTGACAGAACATGTTGATGCAGGATGGGATCTGGTGGCTCTGTTATGCTGGGAGGGGGAGGGGGGACGGGACATTGTGATTTTGCTGGAATGGTTTAGGTCCACTTGTCCCATTAGAGAAAAAGGTCACTGCAAATCAATACAAAGTTGATTACCTTCATCCTATTATGATACATGTCTGTCCTGATGGGAGTGGTCTCAACGCCCCCCCGCTTCATGGAGCACAAGCAGTCTGTGAGTATGAAAAGATGAGTATGAAAATCATGTGATTTCTTTTGTTTGTTTTGGTTTTCGCACTCCCCAAATCTCAACCCAGTTAAACAATACTGAATTGAAAATCAAGTAAGTAAGTCTGTAAAATCTGTAAATACAATTTCTGTATGTTTGTCAATGTGCATACCCTACAACATTTATATGGCTTACTCTCTGAGCTGGTGACCGAACATGACATGTGAGCAAGTTAACATAAAGACCAGATCAAAATCTAGAATATGATGGGACCTCGATATTCAAAATTGCCCACAAGTCAAATGCCCAATAATGTACATGTTTTTTTTTTCAGTTTCTTTTCCTGTTTGAACATGTGACCATTGAGCATGTGAGCATTAGCTTGGCTGTGTGTGTGTGTGTGTGACTCAGTTCAGTCATGTGGCATTCAGCTGGCAACTGGTGGAGTTAAGATCACTCAACGCTGTCATTCAGTCAGTCAGTCACAGGCAATCAGGAATTCAGCTTTGCATTTGTGGTCCAGACTGAAATGTATTATAGGATAGTATTGCCTTTCCTCTGTGTCTACCAAAAACCAGCCAGAATCTGGTTCTTAGTCAGGATATGATAGTCACAACAGTGTCGTATTGTTCACACTTTATAGTACTTTGGGCATATACTTGGGCAAAGTACTTTGTAGTACTTTGGGCATATAGTATAGTCAAATTTCATAAAGTCATAAAGTTCATCATCCGTAGTTCGTGTGATGAAGGTGCTGCACGTACCTCCAAGTAGTTGTGGAGTCATCGTTAAAGTTTAGAGAAATGAAATGTGGTATTTGGCACATTAGGATTTTTCATCTTTTGAATACTAATCTTTTTCAGTACTGAGAATCATTATTTGCTGTGTTCAGGGTGAGTTAAATCCCAGTTGGTGTTTCATTTTGGAAAGATGAATTTGCCCATGGCGTTGCTACAGAGAGATTGTGGCAGGATTCCACTCCCGTAGACAATCCATCAGGCGCTTGCCAGTGGGAAAAAGGGAGAGAGGTGAATTGATATTAAAAGTTGTTTGTCTCTAATGTAGTCTGTAATTTGTCATTCCGCAAGGATCCAAAGATGTATGCTTCCTATACACAAAATAACCATGGGTCGAAATTAAAAAAGAAAAGCAATGCAGCATTGAAACTGTGGTGCTAGGAAGCTGGAAAGAGAAATTCTGTGGCTTTATAAATAGCAGGTTAGTGGCAGCAGCAGTGAGTTTGAATCATATCATGTCTTACCTAATTGAAACATCACTGAACCCTCTGTATTCCTCTTACTTCCAAGGCCAATAACAAATATGAAACTAAACTCATTATACGGGCAGTGTGATGCATCTTAGAAAATTAATTTACACTCATCCAGTGTATTGGGCCAAACCCATCACAGCCCTGACACTGGGGTGGTCAAGAAGAAGCATAGGCTGAAGATCATTATCAAGCTGCACCTCCACTGCAGGTGACCTTCTTTCTTCTTTTTTTTTCCTCAAATGTTGGCAATGTTATGTGGCACACTGTGCAACCCTGTGGTGTTGCATCCTCTGTCAGGTACAACTCTCAGACCCTGAAGGCACTGAAACTTTTCCCTTTGGCCATATTCAGATTAGAACCACTACACATCATCTGAACATTGTAAACACTGTATATGCATGAAGGCTGGTCAGTTAGATGTGAATCTGGATCATATATAATTGGGCTAATTGGGCTGTTCAGGTATGTACCTGTGCAGTCCTCTCCTAATGTTACAGTGTACCTTATCCTGGCCAAATTGGAGGCTTTATCATGTGTTGCCGTCCGCTGGCCTGGTAATCGTTAACGCTGCACAAACATTGTAGCGCCGGTCTCCAGAGGGAAGATCTCCACAGTCAGCACATCCACAGAGCTGCAGGAGGAGGTGCTGCTTCATCTGAACAGGCAGAGCCCGGCAGTCATGGAGGAAACAACTGATACAACACATCACACCGGAGGTCTCTGGGCCACGTACATACTGTCTCAGGCATCAAACTGGTCATTAACGGAGAAGTGCACACCGCCCGTTTGTAGGAGCTCTCCCTGTAAGACGAGCAGACAAGCATCATCTCGTGACACGTTGAAATGGGTTTTACTCGGCCAATAACACTCCTTTATCTGTCTGGTCATCACAACACTCCGTGAAGTACAAGCATGTCAGCGCTCAAACTGACCCTCCACAGACATCCACCGTCGGCACACAGCTGTCTGTTGGAGCTCTGAAAGAAAACAACTCTGATTGGCTAAAAATCTGTGCCTGCTAGAGCTATAGAAACAGGCTACAGACAGGAGCTGTAAAACAACATTAAGAGGATCACAGGTACTCAAAACCATTGATACATCTTGTTAGGGATATAAACAGTTAAAAAAAACCCAGAGAAAAGTGCACAGCATAAGGCCTTTAAGCTGTTATACATCAAAATAATGAAGGCAACATTACCTGCAAGGCAAAGTGGTCAGGGCAATTACATTGCACTTTTCCCATCTTGCATCACAAATTGGAAATAAAAAGCACAGCACAAAGCGTAGAAAGAATACTTTTAAGAGCATTAATGCAATGTGTGTTGCCTTATATTTGTGGCTCTAGTAAATTATTGAGATAAATGAGACTGTCATGGCTGAGATGGTATCTTTCCAGCAAAAAAAAAAAACCTATCTGGAGACGCCAAAGGATTTTGCCTTTTTTGCGGCATCCACTCTCCTCTAAAGGCTCTACTGACAATTATTTCACTGACATTGATTGGTAACTCTCCTAACAAATGGCTGGCCCTGGTCAAAATGAATTTGTTTGGAGAGAGCTTTAAAAGGCTCACAATGATCCAGCCAAATGTGGATAAGCTTGCACTTTCGCAGGTTTGGGATTATAGACTCAGCTCCAGATATTTATTTATTTATTGGCTTCTAAATAAATCCTGACTCACGTCTTGACCATAAACATTGGTACACGATAGCCATGTACCAAATCACGCATCTGTTGTCAGCAGCTCAAATTCCCGAAGACAGGTTAATTGTCAGCTGAGATGACTGCCTCGCTTCACCACAGCAAGATGCCTCTGCTACACCGTGCTTTACCTTTGCTCTGTGCAGTCAGTGTGTGTTGTCGGCTTGTGTTTGATGTTTCGTGTGTGCTTGCTGCTAATTTGTTCTCTCTCAAGTCGCACTGTTATCTCAGGTGCTGTTTTTGTATTGCTATTGATTGTGAGTTAATTACTTGTTGTGGCTGAGCTCTTTTTTTTTCCTTGGTTATTGTTTGGTATGTGCAACATGATGCTTTTAGCTTATTTACCCCTTTTAATCGATTGAAGCACTTGTGTTTGAGTGTTAGAGGAAAATTGTCTTTTGCTCACTGTTTTTGTTCAGGCTCTCTCCCCCAGCTCCCCTAAACCCCTGTCTCCCACCCTGCTCACTTCTTTCTGGATAGGTTGCTCCCTTCATCCCTGCAGCCCTGCTACCAGATGTGCCCAGTCCCCACAGCCACCTGTTCACCTGGTTCTTATCCTCAGTCTCCTGCGTCTGCCTGCCCACTCAGACATCTGCTCAGCGTTACCTCCTCACCCCAGCCACCATTCAAATCTGCTATTGTCACCAGCTCCTTGTTGGATTATCTGTTTGTGTTCCAGAGGTCTACCTACCTGTCTGCCTGTACGCTTCATTCGCTTTATCATCTTTGAGTCAGTAATTGTGTCTTCCCAGCCAGTACTGCTACCAGCAATCATGACCATTTTAGTTGCTGTTTCCTACAGACTCTGTGCAAATTTGCAGCTGTTCTATTCACAGTCCATCTATATAGTTATTTATTCCCCTGTATTATTGGATTTTAAGCAAAATCAATGTTTCATATAACAACTGTTTCAAGTCAAAGGAAAGTGTTTATGTAGCAGCTTCCTTCACTATTATATACTAGCTCCTGTATTCCAAGGTCCTATTTTCTCTCTTTCTCTGTCTCTCTCTCTTTTTTTATTATTATATTAGATATGGATGATGCAATTTGAAATAGTTCCAGTATGGAGCATGAAACTGAAACTCATG
>OMNW01007784.1:0-13861 GCA_900303245.1 Selene dorsalis
TAACCTAAAATACCTGGCATTGTTCTCACTTTAGTCACTGTATTATGTTCCTACTCTGAAAAATTTGTAACTTATTGGTGAATAGCATGGTGGCAAGGTAATAGATGAGTGAATCTGTCCCTTGCATTGAGTTACATTTAGTTTTTTACATTGACTGTTTGCTCTTTTTGCAGATGTCAGCTACAGCAGAACCACCGCTGTGGCCAAGAGGCCGTGTGCAAACCTGATAAAAGGTGAAATTCTCTCTCCAAAGGCACTTTTGCTTGTTAAGATATTATAGAGGAACTTCTCTATATCGTGGTCGTGGACCCCGCTGTTCACACGCTTTGCTGATCTGCTTTGTATTATACAACTCCACAGGTCTGCAGCGTGTGAAAGCCATATGTCGGACTCTCAGGGTCAACAATGAAATCGAAGATCTCTCACAGACCTACTACAACCAGGCCTACCAGCACGAACATTTCATCAAAGTGAGTCTCCAGAAGAAAGACGTCCTCACCGGGTGCTGCGTCCTTGTGAGCTGCAGACTGCTCAACTGGCCCATTACCATGGGAACCATTAGCTGCCTGCTGGATGCTGACTCCATGGTGGTGGGTGCAGTGTATCAAGAAATGATGAAGGTTCTCAACATCCAGGCTCCGACTGTTAACTTCACAGATGTAATGGAAGCGCACAGTCATGAGTAAGTGAGGAAATGTTTTCTTCTGGAGTTATGAGCAGGATAAAAAAGGCCAATCGAAAATCATTTCTTACACTGTAGAATCGCAGCCCATCTGTCAGAACATCATCAATCATGCTCCTTTACCCTGTCCCACAGATGAATCACAGTTTATAAAGAAGACTAAATGGAAGTTGCAGCATTCAAGAAACGATCCTTCATTATTTTAGACTTCAATGGTTATTGCAGATTTTCACTGGTGATTGGCTGCTCATGTCAGAGTTGACTGAAACAAATTTTCAAGTGTGAATCAAACTCAGGTTTCATTTCAAGTCAACTTTTTCTGTCTGGAGAGCTGGCAGCGGCAGTTTCAATTATTCACCGGAGTCTAAAATGAGCTGAAAATGTGTTTTTTGTCTGTCAGGTATAAAATGAATTCTCCTCAAGTTCCTGAAGAATTTGCCGAGAAGCCCGAGGACCTGACCAAACGGGCCGTGGCTCTGGTGGAGCTGGCGGCGGATACCTGGATCGTGACAGGCCGTAAGCCCGTCCCCATCATGATGGCGGCCATGTACCTGGCTTGGCAGTCGTTGAAACCCAGCAAGAACCGGCTCAGATTCTCTCTGGACAAATTCTGTCAGATGGCCAAAGTGAATAAGCACAAACCTGCGATGAAGAGAATAGCTGAGATGAAGGAGGTGCTGTGTAAGTTGGGGAGGGAGATTCCCTGGGTCAGGGAAGCAGTGACTCCGGATAATGTCATGAGGCAGGTGGAGGATATTCTGCAGAACAGACACGCCCTGATGAGGATGGCTATGAGAACTCACAATGAAGGTCTGGTGGAGCAGGAGGCCAGCCCTGAAGACCCTCCAACTGCTCCATCTGAGACTCCAACTAATCTATGCACTGTGTCTAAACCTCAGGAGAGCCAGGGGCCAAACTGGGGGAAGAGAGAACTTTTTGCTCCGCCGTGTGTGATTCATGCCAAGAGGAGGAGAGTGGAACAGCCAGAGCTCAAGGTTGTAACGGGTGATGAGGAAATTTCTGACAGTGAGATCGACTCATACATCCGCACACCACGAGAGGCTAGAGAATTCGCTCTGACACAGAAGATGTTGTCCAGGTCTGAGGGTGAGAAATCATAACCTGTCACACATGGACTTCCACAAGGCAAAATCTATTTTTCTAAGCTTGACTGAAATTCTCATTTTAGGACAATATCAGTAACCATGTATTTTCATTTTGACCAGACTCATGGTATCACATTGCCTCATAATAGTTCATTCAGTAAAGGATTGTATCTGTTTATTATGTGAACTGACTTTAAATTGCATTTCCTTAAATGGACGTATAAGAATAAAGGAATTGGTTTCTCATTACATATGAGGGTTTTAACTGAAGTACCAGCTGTGGGACATTGTCACATGAGGAAAAACACAGTGCTTACTATAAAACTAATGGTAGTGTAATTACATTCAGCCACTTCAGTCTCACGGTGCTGGATCTGTACATGCTGGTTTATTGTCACACCGCCCTGACTCACTGGGACACATAAGAGATCTAGTCTTTGTGAATGTTATTAGATCCGCCTGTGCTTTTCTTACTATGACAAGTCAAGATGTCATCTGGGAAAAAAATACAATAAAAGTCTTCATTGTGTTGGTGGTACAATGCTACATTGTAATGAGTTCTCCCACTCCACCAGTTTCCACTTTAATTACCAACTGCCCTCTAGTGGACCCAGCATTCACGTCCAAAACAAAAATACTAAAAGTAACATTATGTGCACCCATTTTTGATAAGAAATTCAAATATAATGGACTGAACTGTTTTATTTCACAGGATGTCCAGCTGTAGAATAAACACCATTCAGCTACAGGAAGTAAATGCCATTGTTGGCGAGAACCGGATATGCTTGGCATGATTAAAGAGGTCAGTAAATTCTCATGATCTTTCAGTGTCCGACTCAGACCTAGTTGATATGCAGGAAACATGTCCACCCTCCCCGTTAGCTGATTAGCAAATACAGCTGTGCAAGTGCACTCTGACCAAGTTGGCTATAATTTCATTTCATCTCCTGCCACCATGCAGCAACATTGATCTGAAGCAGAGAAGCTGTTTGGTCTCTCTGTGTTTTTATTCACAATTTTCCACAGTGTGTGATAGCACAGGCTTCACATAGAACAGCACAAACTATGAACAAATTTACAAAGTGTTCTGTGGTCATGTTAAGTACACAAATAGTACACATCTGCTGGTCAAGTGAGCCCAACACACTGCAGCTTAAGAAAAGAAAACATTAAATGTATACAGAAAACACCAGTTTTTTGCATGTTTTTTTTTTTTGCACCTGACATTGTCAAAAAGATAAAGATATTTTTTATTTGCAGCAGTTCTTCTTGAAGTGAGCTGGTCTCCCAGGGCCACCGTAATCACAGCCATTCAGTCACTGAATGCATAACAGGGAAAAGAGCAAATAAAAAGGTGAAGGTTTTATCTTTTCAGTGACAGCAGCACCTCAGACCTCAGTGTTGTAACAGCTGTCAAGATAAATCTGTTGTACTGGGCTGTAGGGAGGAGACATATACACACAGAGAGGACATGGCTGTTGTAAACGTCTCTGGCCTTACAAATAAGTCTTGAACATTTTGTACATAATTTGAAGAAGCAATAGAAAAGAAAGAAAACAGAACACTTGAGCGAGCGTCACTCAGCAAATGTTTCATTTTATACACTGCCATTGGGAATAATTTGATAATTAACACAGCAAGGTGCATATTCATCAACTACAGGCTTTAAGAAAATTGGAGCCCAGGGGAGAGAGTTTATGAATTTAATTTATTCCACTGGGCTCCACAGAGGAACATTACACTGACATTAGAACTGACATAAACACCTTGGTGGAAATCACCACCGCTGTAATAATCATTTACAAACACAATCTGAACCCAGGCTCATTTGTTCCTCACATCCAATAAAGCTACACTGTCTCAACAAACATGCACAGTCCTTAGTTCATATTTCTATTGTCTTTCATTTTCTATATGACGACGTGATTATCTCCTCCTTATACAATTATTGTAAAGGAAGCTTTCATCAGTACAGGTTGGATGTACAGCTTACAGGATGGAGCTTCAATATATCACAGCAAAGACTTAGAGGAATTCAGACTTTTCAAGCTCGTCCTTTACCACAGTTTGGTTTATTTCATTAATAACCATAAAGAGTGATATTTAAGTTGAGCATTTATCTTTGAGCTTTTGGCCCCTGCTCCAAAGTTTGGTCCAGAGGGTGACTCCAAAAATCTTATTCATCTTTCTAGACCGTGATTTCTTTGATGATTACTTCTCTGATTTTAGTGACTCTCTCTTTGGCCAACCAACACTGTCATGGAAGAATTACCTATAACCAACATGGTGGTTCATGACAGTATGCTAAAACTTGCTCATGTTCATGATCACCAGAGGATAAATCCCAATGACACTTAAAGCTGACTTTGACCTTTTATCTACAGTAATGACACCATATCCACTTGTATAGAAGAAATGTTAAGTGGCAGATTGTCATGCTATTTACTGGCCGCGTTCATGATTCACAGAGGATGAACCCCCACCAGGCTGGAGTCTTAATCAGCCTCAACAAAACAACAACCTAAATTCCAAATATCAACTTGTAAACAAAATCTAATTGCATGATGATATTTGTGGATATTCGTGATCCACTGTTGATTGTATCATACTCCTCTGATTCCTCCCACCAAGCCTAAAATCTCTTCTTCCAACACTTTCATGCACTCACAGAAAACATCTGACCTCAACAGCCCCTTGTGGCCAATACGTCAGCTTTTGTAGACAACATAATAATGACTAAAGAGCCTCTGTGGATGGTACTAGTAGCTGCTGGATGAACCACATTAATTTGGTGCCACTCCAAAGATTTAAATCAGCACTTTACACTGTAATGACAAGAGGATCCTCCTCTGCACTTGATTACAGGACCACACTGGCAGCACAGTGATTTGCAGGCACTCCAATGCGATGACGGCACTTGAACATCTTCCTTAACTCAGTGCGGAAGCGGTCGTGCAGCCACGCATAGAGGAAGGGGTTACAGCACGAGGAGCTCATGGCACACAGGTGGCACAGGAGTTGTATGAGTAAAAAGTAACGCTTGTTAATGAGGTGAATGTCTATGTCTCGCAGCACATTGAACACATGGATAGGAAGCCAGCAAACAGCAAAGGCAGACACCAAAAGAGCAACCAGACGAAAGATCTTCCTTTTGCGAGCTTGCTGAGCGCCTGCCTGGTCTTGTGTCCTGTGGCCTGGTGCAACACAGTTCCTCAGTTTGACTGTGATGCAGAGGTAAGAGACAAACACAGCTGATAGTGGCAGGACATACGTGACCAGCAGTGTGCTGTATGCATATGCCCGTCTTTCCTTCTCTTGTCCCAACCAGAACTCCTCGCAGATGGTGAAGCCTTCCTCTTTGAACTCTACATGGTAAGTGTGGGTCACTGCCGGAGCCACCAGCCCACAGGACAGTAGCCAGATGCCAGTGAGAACAGAAGCACAGGTAGCCACAGAGGTGCGCTTCTTCAAAGGGTGGACTGTTGCATAATATCTGCAATAGGAAAGAAAGGCACAAGACCCATGCTTAGATAATGGATGAGTAATCATGATCTAATAAATGAATTAAGTTAATGTCACAATTAACTCACGTGATTACTTGCTGTGTAATTGTTAAATGAGTAAATTTGCCTCTAAATCAGGCATGGTAGGTGCATAGATGCATAGATGCATCATAATGAGCTTTTTAAGAAAGTCAGACAAAGCAGAAACTTTGAAGAAAATCATTTAAATATGAATTCATTATAAACTAACAATTCAGCAGTAATAATAATGTGGATTGTCAGGACTATTGCTCCTTGCTGTTCTTATGCATAATACGTCTTATATATCTCTTGAGGTGATGATAGGATGATCCATTTGTTTTGAATATAAAAACCTCAAAGCTGGTGTGGACATTAGAAACAATGGGAATGTACAGAATGACAGAATTACAGCCTGGGTGAGTCGGGCTTAGTGCCCACAGTCATATAATTTTTAGTTTGGCAATTACACCCCACTCATACTCAGAGATGTTCATTGATGATGATGATTTTCATTGATGATTGAAATGGATTACATAAAGAGGGACCTTGCCTGTTTACTGAGATCGGCCTCTTGTGATTTAAATGGCCAATTTGGCAGCACAGTTATTTTAAACAAATCTGCATGGACACTAAACCATGAAGAGGATTAAAATGAGGGAAATGAAAAGTTCAAATTCACACTTGTGATCTGAGATTTCCTGCAGGGCACAGAGATCCACCCACCTGTCCACAGCGATGGCAGTGAGTGTGAAGACGGAAACGTAGACTGTGACCGGTTGGATGAGGAACACCAGATAGCACATGGAGCGGCCAAACACCCAACCGTGTGGGTTGAAGGCGTAAGCCAGTGTGAAGGGGACGCAGGTCACACACATGAGCATGTCAGAGAAGGCCAGGTTTCCAATGAAGAAGTTGGTGACATTGTGCATCTTGCGGGTTCGGCAGATGACGTAGAGGAGCAGGTAATTCCCAAAGACACCCACCACCACCACGAGAACATAACATGGGATGATGAGAGGCTTGAACTTTTGAAGCAGGGCCACATCTGCAAACTGGGAGGTGTGATTGGTGGAGTTGCTCTGCACCGCAACCTCATAAATGTGTCCCTCAGTCTGGACTCCTGACACAGACGGCTGTGTGCTTCCAGCCAGGCCACTGTCATTACCCTCCATGGCTGCAGAGCTCAGACTGTCAGTACCTGAACTGTTCAAAATGCAATAAAAAACAGGTTTGCAGCTGTTACAACAAAACATTAACAGCCTTTTTAAAGGTCAGATGTCTAAATCAGTGTATTCAATTTGAGGATGCATTCCATATTCAAATGAAAACAGGACACGACATTTACAAAACACAAGACCATTAATAATCAGGCTTTTACACCAACACATTCTCTTAGCAGAGGGCAAATATTACCAAAGGTTTTCTAATTATCCCTCTGAATATGAATAGAAGAGCGGCACAATGTTGTGCGTTAATGTGCATATGGAAAATGTCGAATCACAGACTTGTGCCAGCATTTAGAGGCCAAAAGTGCAGTTCAGTGCTGTGTGATTAATGTGCAGATTATTGCCTGAAATTATAATTATAGTCTGAAATGCTCCATTTTGATGCATTTTATTAAAGTAACAAGTATTGTGGGTTATCACCACATGAGCATGAACCGGAGAACAGTTAAGATGTTAAGAAAATTGAAGAAAGGATAATTGTAACATAATATGCCCCTTGGTGTGAGGTTTCTAAATATTAAATCTCTGATGCAAAATGACTTCAAAGATCTGGGATGATTTTCCATCCCAGCTTGCTGATGCAATGTCAGAAATTCTTACTATTAGGCAGCATCGGGGGGACATGACTGATGTTTGACTATATATTGTCAGGGTTGTGACTGAGCAGAAGTCACTCTCTCATCATGGTCGCATCTCTGAAGTGCAATATTGCTTTTGTATCACTTTCATGATGTAACTGTAATATGAAACAAAAGATACTGTGAGTTGCGACATATAGATAGATAGATAGATAGATAGATAGATAGATAGATAGATAGATAGATAGATAGATAGATAGATAGATAGATAGATAGATAGATAGATAGATAGATAGATAGATAGATAGATAGATAGATAGATAGATAAAAATGACAGCGTGTAGATTAAATAACACCTCACAACCCTCAACCCCTGAAGTTAAAATCAGCTTCATGATGAGTTAATCCAGCCGTAGCTTGTAGTGTTGGAAAATGAGCAGTTAAGAGTCATTCAGTCAGCATCAGCGAGGGTGTTTTGCACATGATTTCACCTCAGCATGTTACATAATTTGTACCTGATGCATCGACAGGTCTCCCTTACTGACACACGGGCTGCTAATTAGGATGACTCCATGTGACAGAGGGACCTTGGGAACTTTGTCTTTATGACATTTTATATTACAATTGATCCAAAGCTTTATCACCGACAGCTAATCGAAATATTGATGAAGAGTGTGGAGGAGAGATTTTGCTGATGTTTTATCTGAGATACTGTCACCTGTTTATTGGATGTTTTTTTGTTTTTTTTTTAAAACATTTTAATTATCCCACTTAGTGTCTCCAACAAGTTCTCAAGATCAACATGTGCTGTATGAATTTTCTTTTTTCATATACAGAGCAGTCAACTTAGACCATCGTATATGACCTCAACTTGTAAAGGAGATGAAATACTTAATATAAATAAAAGGGCTTTTGCTCAGGGAATATCATCTTTTGATGCATAGTTACTGAAGGACTGCTGACTTTGTGTGCTCGTCTTACAGACTCACGGCTGCTGCTCATCAGTGGAACATATATATAAAACAGTGGTTCAAATGCTCGTATCTGCAGAAATGAGACATTCAGACGTTGGGTTTCATGAGCAGCACAGACACTAACTCAAACCAAGTGGTGCAGTATTTTCTTGACTGTAAATGGGCAGGAAAAAAAATCAACATGTTTGTTTGTTTTTAACCATTTCATCACTGTCTGGTAGATTTCCTCACATTTTTGGATTCTATGACAATCGTTTGAAGACTATATATATATATGAAGCTTCTTCCACACACTTATCTCCCACACTGGAATTTGCATAATCTGACTTTAATGAAGTCTAGATATAGGCCTTTAGAAGAGTTACATAACAGTGGCACATAACTTCTACCAATTTTTTTTACATCTATATATATTGATTACGAAAGGAAAACATAGCATGTGCATGAACATAAATCACAAATCCTCCTGTTACAATATGTAAGCACTATGAATGTCACATACTTTACAACTAAATGAGAAATCATGATTTTCACAGTGTGACCTAAATTAATATTATGCTACTTGGTATCTGAAAGTTAATATTTCACTACTTTCACTACTAATCCAGTCATCAAATTTGTTTTGTTTTCTATCCTATATTTTTTAGTTGTTTTGATATGTTTTGGAGAGAAGATGCTACCAGTACCTATGAAAAGAGGTATGTAAACAAAGAAAAAATTAGTAATACCAATAAAAATCAGCCAGTCCCTCACCTGTATTGTTGTTTCCCAGTGTGAAGTGTAAGAGTATGAGGAACGGACCTTCCTTGTTCACTTCTCCACAGTGAGTGAGCTGAAGCGGCTGCTGATTTAGAGAGAGAGGGAGAGAGAGAGAGAGAGGTGTCTGTGGAAATGACAGTAAGCCAATAAGATGGCAGAGACCCCAAAAAGATGAATGCCTGGGTTGGACTTGATGACGATGTTTGATCTTGAACTGAGTGTCCAGAGGAGATGGATTGAAAGATGAAGACAGTGACAGTAAATATTGATTGTTTGTTGATGCATTCATATGTTAATCGGCAGTAACCCTACAATTTAACGCCATGTTTAAGTGCTGTCAGTGCACTGATTTCACAAACTGTGCATTAATCATTGATCGTAGATGGAAGTGGTGTGAGGAGAAATTTGAAACACGCAGAGTGATTACTTATCTTGTGCGATAACGTCTCCAGACAGACATGAACCTGCAAATGAATGAGCTGACCAAAGGGGATTGTGCCTTTTCACCGTTTGCCCTTGAGGTTCAGAAAGAGATGATGTGACAGTGATATGCAGAATCACAACTCTCTGCATCTCTTCTAATAAATTTGTGAGGGTCTCTGTAACAATAAACCTTGATCCCAACAAAATCTATTGTATTGCAAGTGACAAAGACCGAGCATGGACATTTTGTCTGTTCCATTTATAGCGTCATGCCCTTAACTCCCACTTAGAAAAGTGAGTGCTTTCAGTAATTCCACTGTCCACAAACCTCCCCTGGATAAAAAAAAAAAGCTTTTAAAGTGCACTTTAATTCATAGTTACATATTCTTTGTTGCAAATGGCAGACAAAGGCTGAGATATTTCATGTCTTTTTTTTTTTTTAAATAATAACAAAATGACCTTTTCTTTGTAGATGGAGGATGAATGGTTGAAGTCAGGCTGCAGTTATGCCTCTGTTCTCCCTCCTCTTAATTGGCTCTGGTTTAAGTAAGCACCCTGCACAACAGTAGACTGTCATTTCAGCTGTGCAGCAGTGAGCACAGCCTAGAAAATTTGCACAAAATGTCAGAAGAAGACACAGAAGAAAAAGATAAAATGCCTAAGACATAGTGAGACCTGTTTAAGCCACTTTCAAAGGTATCAGCCTGGAGGCTTCAACCAGTCAGGCTAAGCTGCCATGCAGGGTGCTGCTGGCCATACCCAAATGTAGCAATTTGTCTACATTTCATATCCATTCTGTACATGCATCTAAATTATGTAAAGTGCTATCATCTTTTAAAATGGAAACATTGCAAATAAGTGGGCACTGGGAGAATAAAAAGAAAGAAGATCAATTTATCCTCATGGAGCCTGAAGAAATTCATCCACAGTTACCTCATCATCACAGACAGGGAGGACAGTGTTGTAGGAGGCAACGTGTTAACTCGACAGAGCAGCGCTTTCATCCACAGAAGCATGACTGTGGCTGAAAGATGCTTTAAGATGCTGTCGATGTGCTGTTGACGCAAATATGTCCAGTGTGCGGAGTGTGAGGAGTAGTCATGGAGATGGCTGCCGGAGCCGCACCAGGCTTCATCATTAATTTTCAAGTTTGTTCAAGAAAAAAACTAATTTCATACACGTGGCACACCCGAATGTGCTTTGACAAATGAGAAATACAAATAGCGTAAACCTTGATGTTTGCATGTAATCATCTCGAATTTAACTTGAAGTGAGTATAATGTAGGAGCCAGGAGCCTCCTGATGGCAGCAGGAGGGTAATTGCATGTCTTGGGTTAGAGTAAACACTAAAGCCTGAGGTTCATTATCGCTTTAATTGAGTTTTGATGGTCGGTTGGCAGATCCTAGGATCCCAGAGCATCTCTGGTCAAACTACAGGTGACACTCACACAGGATGTGGCTGGTTTAGATAAGGTACAGCGCACCAAGGCCTCATCAGTTTTAACTGCCTGCTTCATTGGTACGTAATAGTTGTTTAGCAAGAAGTAATTTAAAAAACACATTTTGGGTTACCAGGAGTCCCGGCTGGTGTTTATTTCTGTCAATGCTTTATCTTATATTCAGTGTAATAATGTCGGAGCAATGTGATGGGGTCCATTTTTACACTCAAACCCACTGAGAATTATCACCTGACCATGCAGTCTCTCAGGAGTCTATCACCCTCATCTCACCTCACCCCCACATCTCAAAAAAAGTAAAATACACTAAATGTTTGCATTGTGCCAACATATTTTTATGCATTGTTCCATGGATGATGTTTTTCCCTTGATGTCACATTAGGCTGTTGAAAGCCAATCTTAGCAGCTATGGTAACTTTGATTTTTTTGTCCCAATTGTATCTTACTATTAAAGTGTTGACCAGTCAAGTGTAGATGATTCAGTAATTTGCTGGTGACTTATTACAAAGGGAGAAGCCCAAGACCCTTTATCAACATGTCTCACGGCAGAATCAATTCTAAGTGGTGGAAAGTTAAGTTTTTCAATGGAACATTTAAAGCTGCACATTTTTATTACAAAGTGGAGAAACTCTGACTATAAAGCTAGACTATAGAGTTAATCATTTGTAAATTTTGACATCCAAGCCTGATGCATTTCATCAAAGTACTTCCAAGTTAACCGATTATGAAGTCATTAGTATGGGTTCTTTATAGAGCGTGAGATCTATTAGAAAATGTCACAAGTCATATAAAGAGACTAGATGAGTGGCTAGACCGCAGGACAAGCAATTTAACACCATTGTGATGATTAAAGGGTTTATGACATTAGGATTATTTCCCTAATGCCATTAAAAATGACTGTGGAACAACCACATCCATAATTTACATTTCTACTGTGCCACTTTGCTGTAGCTGATTTCCACAACACTGTGTATAAAGTGCTGCTAACAACACATCATTAGATCACCAGAGGAGGTTGTTTAGACTTAACACCAAAGCAGATTTATATAGTGCTCTTCAGAGGAAGCTTTGATGCCTCCGAAGCTTCTCATCAAGGTGAAGCCTTGATGATCAGTGTAGCTGTGTTGTTCCGCGTGAACAAACCCCCTCCAGGACAAAGATCTCCATGCTCCGTCTCCTGTGACTTAGTATCAGTCCTTCACGAGACACGAGACTAACGAACTCTTTCTTCACGTGAAGACAAAATTCATCGTGCCACCTGTTTTCTTCAGACACAGATGTAAACAAACACAATTAATGGCTGTTGACAGCTAGACTGGAGAACACTGATGCTGAGAGGGCAGAGATGATGAGAGGGAACGCTGTGGTTTCTACATCCTTCGCCTCTTCCTAACAGTCGGTTCCACCATATTTCAAAGGAAAGGATTAATTTCTCATTTTTCACTTGTGGTTCCGCCACAGCGCTCCATATTTGAAGGGCACTTCACTGATTTTACACATGAACTTTGATTTACTTGTCACAAGCAGCGGCGCTCCTCGGCCTGTGGAAGCAGTTACATAATGTCCTCCATGGCTCCGCAGCTTGAGAATTGACACTTGGGGCTATAACCAATATTTCAATATTCACAATAATGTCACATAACCACTCGTATTACTAATATTGACAGTCCAGTATCCATTATAGGGTTGTCGTCTTCAGGTTGCCAGGTGCTGGAGCCAATCCCAGCAGACTTTGGGGGTTGCACCTGAAGAGGTCACCAGTCTATCACACCTATGGTCAGTGTAGAGTTGCCTATTAACCCAGTGTGCATGTGTTTTTGGACTGGAGGAGGCTGGAGAAAACCAATGCAAGGAACTGGGATAACTTACAAACTCCACACAGAAAGGCCCAGGATTCAAACCCAGAATCTTCTCACTGTGCCCAAACCACTGTACCACCGTGCCATCCCTCATAGTGACAGTCTCACAGAGAATCATTACCCAACTCTGGTTCCCTTCAGCTGTGGAGCACTTTAACTTCTCTCATCTCATTGATTTAGTCTGCTTCACTCACCTTTTACTCTCAGATCTTTTCAACTGTAGCGGGCATCTGTTTTCAGCTCCACACTATACCTGCTCAGCACCTAACAACAGACACACACACACAGTTACTATAAATATACTGTTGACAGCAATGTCTCAGACTTATAACCAAACCTGATTGCATGGTCAGACTCCAGCTGAGGGAAATGAGAAAATGTGTTTTGAAACAACATAGACTGAGTTGTATTCCAGTATCTCTCATGCATTTGGAATGAAGATAAAGGTATTCAGATCTGTGTGTGTGTGTTTGTGTGTGTGTGTGTGTTTGTGTGAGTGTATCACAGTAATGGATTCCATGTTTCGACAATCAGGTATTTGAATATCATTCAGTCCCAGCAGCCCTCATGGGATTTGGATTTGGAAGCATCTTTCTTCTTCTTTCATTCTCTCACTGTCTACAGATAGTGTAATATTTGTATTCCAGTCTCTCCCACTTGTATTTACATGTGGAAATAGGAGTGGCTGAGTTTTGGATTCCACTATATTAACCTTCATAACAACAGCTTTGGCCCTCCCTATGTGACTGTTTTCTCTAGATCCTATTCCATATTAATATCACCAGTTCCCTGACCGTCCGACCGACCGCCAGTCAGTCAATCAGTCAGTCAGGATCTCCTGGGGCGGATCCATCCTCTGCCCTTGGAATGTCCCCCCCCCACTTTTTTTTTTTTAATAAACAGTTCATCTTTTCATCTTTTTTAAGTGGAAATACATTTTTTATTGTCTATGTCTATGAGCCTATATTCTCCAGCATGGCCTACAGACAAAATGACTGGCAGACTGAATAAAGGCTCGCATGTGCTTTAAATAGTTATTAGCTCAGAACTGAAGTTACAAGAGCCCAATTTGAGAAATGAGAGAAAGTTCCTAGATTGCAACCATTATCTACAGAAAAGCTGAGGTGAAGATGTGACGGTTATTATTGTACGAATGAGGACACTGACAAGAGCTCATTTACACATAAAGCTCCAGTTTTAAGGATGAGACAGTCTCAGCAGTGCTGTGTCCGTGCAGAGATACAGAAAAAAAAAAAAAAAAAAACCATCCATC
>OMNW01007784.1:22182-33659 GCA_900303245.1 Selene dorsalis
AAAAAAAAAAGTCATAATACTGAATCCTGCGTGTTTGTCTGATATTACATGTAAGGATTACACGTGTCCATCCTATCCTTCATTCATGAGAAAAGCGTAGAGCACAGAGTCAGAGATCAGCGCTGCTACCCTGGAGACGATCTTAACACTCATTGTTTGGCATCTGCATGGAAACCATCTGTCTGCAATAGAGCTCAAAGTAGAGTCAGGGGAAGATGATTATGATCGCAAACGTTAACAACATCAACATTCCTCACCAACAATTGGCCAATAGAGAGAAAAGTGTGAGGGTTACTCACTACCGAATGTTTAGGATGTACATCTTTGATGGGTACATACAGACATGCACACATAACATGGTTACAGAACAGAGTGACCCATAATGAGGTTACTGCACCACTCACTGCTTCATACACAATCAGCAGAGTCAAGATTAAATCATGAGTGAAGGGGAGGCTTAACAGCACTGTGTGTAAAGGTGAGTCGCAGCGCGAGGACACACTCAGAGAAAAGATGCACTATAACTAACTTAAAGCTGCCATGACAACGCCAGCACTTAGCAACTCAGCACTTGGTTTTCAAACTTTCCAGGAGAGGAGGAGAGAGACCGAACAGGAGAGTAATTATATTTTTGTTCCATGGAGACCAGGGCTTAAGGGCACAGTGAGATGTATCTTTAGCTTAATGCTGGTTTCTGGATGACAGTGGCTGGACCACTCACCGGCTCCCTTCATGGCTCCTCTGAGCTGCTGGGCATCTGCTGCCGGGTCGAACCCAGCCGCCTCAGTCACTGTTCCACGGTTTCCAATCTGGTCAAGACAATTTAAAATCACATTATCACCACTATTTAATTGTTAAACAAATAAACAGAAACAATAGCTGCTGACTGGAGAGGATGTATTTAGCTTGTTGCCAGCTCCACAGTGCAGAGTGAATGCAGCACAGTACAAGTTTAACACTCTTGGGCTATTTTCACATGGATATCCTGAGGGGAGACAGACTCACTGAGCTTGCATTATATATGAGTTCGAGGCTAGTTCAGCTGGTTTTGAAGCCAGTCATTGCCAATTATACAATTTTGGAATATTTAATAAGAAATTACAGCACATCAGATGAATTATTATTCCAACAAACAGTTTGTATGTCCTCAGATGACACTGGAGGAGGTGATATTTAAAAGTCACAAAACATTATCGCAAATGGCTCAGCACAAGATAAACATGCACTGTACAGTTACTCATCTGTTCATGTGACAGAAATAGAAATATGAGATGAAGATCAAGAGACTAAGAACTGGACTTGAGCAATTTCTCTTGAAATCACTTCGATCAAAGTGTTTTCACGTACACAACCTGTGTACTGCATTGTGACTTTTTTAAAATTATTTTAAACTGTTAAACTGAAAATTGCATTGATGGCAATGTAGCATCATTTCATACCACAATGTGCATCTGTATTATTAGTTATAAAGATATGACATCAGACCTAAGATTTTACTTTATGTGTTGCAAAGGCAATACCATGCCAATAAAGTATTAAAGATTATGATTATGATGTACTTGCTATGAAGCCTTATTCAAAACAAGGTCCATTGTCCAACACAGACTCTCTGCTGGTCAGGCAAATATATGTAAATGTTATTGGGGGACCGCGTCTATGAGACAGACTTACTGCTGCCATTGTAGAAGGAGCGTGGATTTCCAAACTGGAGGTGCAGACAGCTACAAAAGAAAACATAAATAATGCCAATATGTCAATTGCACAAGGTTAACACAGGAAGAAGAAATGAAGCATAGCAACAGGTTGAGGGACAGCAAACAGTCTCTATGCCGAGTGTGACCCTAATTAACCTCTCATCAATATTGTATGCAGTTCATCATCTCAGAGAAGGTCTCTGTCACACATATTTGCTCATGGGCTCTCTTAGGTTCCACTTCTGTGAAGGCTTCCCTGGAGTTAATCTCATTAAGCTGGTGTATGTTTGGACACACCTGTAATTGCTCCACTGAGAGGTAAGATAGTGGAGGTTCTCTCTTACCTGTTTTCCTACCACTAAGGATCAACTTACTCACATCATATACCTGTCAAAATCCATCTGGTTAAAAACATTCACAGCAGACCTGGATAGATTACAAACCATTGTGCAGTGGAAGGTAGATTTACACTCACGTGGAATTAAAGTTTGAATTTCAAACCAGACTAAAACGGAGACAGACACTGAAACAACACAGCCACATAACTGAAGTCTGTGTGTAAGTTTACAGCCACGCCTGAGTGGTATGTTATGTAAATACAAGGCAGGGGAGTCCAAACTACACACTCTACTGCATGTGTAAGGACAAACTGTAAGGACAAAGTGATCAAATGTGCAAGGATGTAAACTTCTTCAGCCTGGAGCAACAAAATGACATTTGTGTATATGTGCATGCTGTATAGCTACATGATATGCTGGGAGCTGTCATTTCAAATGGCCCTGTCAAACTTTCTAAAGTTAGCTCAGTTCTTCCGGTGAATGGCGTCTAATTCTCAAATGCATAAAAATATAGAAATTTCTCAAAGAACAAAGTGTGTGCATACCGAAACTAAGACGTCAGCGAATTGACTGACAATTGAGCAATAGTAAAAGTGTATTTGTCCTCTACTGTAAGCAGTGAAAAGGCGTAGGACACAATTTACATATCGCTCCAATGTTGTTATGACAAGTGAAATGTGTGTAGGTCTACCCCAGAGTCGTCCAGTGAGCGGGTTTAACATAATAAAGTACAATGGAAAAAAGTTGTAAGAAAAGTGAATCAGGAAGCAGAGCACTCTGTTGGTTAACAGATAACTTGGCATTGAGTTACAGGGCACACCCTGCACAGCGAGAACCAGACTGCGCTGTCTGAGCGCCACTCCTGTCAAATGAAACACCGCTAAACATGTCGACAAAATGAATTACAGTGAAGTGAGGCACGTCTTACCTGTCCTGACGACTAGATACTGAGTCTGGTACCCGACAGGAGGGGAGAGCGTCCTGGCTGAGGAAGGTAAAGCTTTATACACTGTGACGTCCCACCCACTCGGATGCAAACGGTTTTTTTTTCTTCTGCAGGACCTCCTTCATATTGCGCGTGCATTCATGCATGCACGCGCATGCATGCATTTAGGGATTATCGGAAAAATTGGGAAGCCTGCCTTCAGCTGTGTAGCTACTAGCTTTATAAATAGCCATACCTTGGCACTTTACGTTTTGGTTAGAGAAATGAAAGATAAACAAACGATTTATATTTTTTTAAGTAGCTGAATTTATATTTTTTACTTCACCGCAACCTCTGTGTCATTTTTCTTTTAATAAAATAATTTTAATTTTTCATTATCACCATTTGATAAATACCGAAGCTCTCATACCCGTCATGTATCCGACCAAGAGTTGAAAGTAGGCTGAGGTGAACAATTGCACCCACTTGTTCATATCATCATTTTAACAGAATGTCAGTGAACGCCGCATGTGATGACCACATTCGCGAGGGCGAAGAGGTGGGGAGGGGGCTGCAGCTGCGCTCTGAACTACAATACCCATATTTCCGTCCGCGCGTCAACAGCAACAGCTAGGATGTTGCGATATAGCTGGCAGCCAAAGATTGCTGTGGTTGCAGAGATTAGGCTGCTGGGCAGAAACCTCCATCTAATGTTTTGCTAGATGTCAAATTCTGCGGTTTGTCTTTCGCAGCTACCGTTGCGACGGACGGGGTCTCCAGTTTCCTGTCGACTCTGCGCTTGTTTGTGTTGAAAAACGGCTGCCTAGCGCTAATGCGTTAGCTAACTAAAAAAAAAAAAAAAAAATCAGTTTTATTGTAAATGGAAGCAATTAAATAGCTCGAGCAGGAGCGATGTGGCAACAAACGGTCGCTCCACTTGAATGAGGATGGAAAGATTTTCTTGGGCAACGCTATTGCACAAGTTACACGTCGGATACATCGCACTCGGAGACATTATCTTCAGAGGATAACCTGGATAACCTTACACGAAATGTCATAGCGCGTAAGTAGCTAGCACTTAGCTAGCTGAGTAATGGCTGGACGAGATGGAGAAGGACCTAATGTTATCAGCAGCGGCCGCCGACCATGAACAGCTGGATGGATAGCTAAAGAAATACTTTCTCCGGAGATGCTTTAGCCTCCTGGGTGGTGTAATTCACTTACATAACAGCTAGTCGCAGCCGCTCTAGCTATCATTAACTGGCTGGTGTTGGCAAGCAAATGGGAAATTTGCCACCAAAAATCTGGGTTGTCTCAACATCATCATAAGTGATAAAGGCATCACTGCATGTTTCGAAGCTGCAAATAGACTCGCTCGAAGCGTCAGAATCGTCAGGTTCAGGATCTGACCCGCTTTGGTGCAATAATTCACCGCACGGGGGACAATCAGTAACCTCCTGTGTTTCTGTGACTGAAGCCGCAAACACTCCTCTTGCCATTTCGACAACATGAGGAAGTTCTTTGATTCTCGTCGGGAGTTGGTCAGCTCCGGGCCTGGTTCTGGAGGAGGCGGTGGCAGCTCCGGGTCCAGTCATGCAGGCGGAAATTTCATTGGACGAGGCTTCACTGTCGGGCGACACCAAGTCACTGTCGAGGAGATTATTGCTGAAGGTGAGATGGGTTTGCACAGACCAGATGATGCCAGTATTGCTTTTATTTTCATGCATGGTGTTGATGCACGGGTCTGATGTGTGTTCCTGCATGCTCAAGCCAAATGCATGAGTTACATGACAGTACAGGGATGTAACCTTATACCATCCCCACAGGAATGATGGAGCTTTGCATCTACCCTGTGTATCATAGATACATCATTGCAAAACAGAGGCCTGCTTCTTTCTCTTAGCAGCACTCAAGTTGTAGATCACACAACAGTTGGATTTCTTTATTGATACCAGTGACTGGCACTTTGTAATTCTGTTAGACGTCAGAACAACATGACTGGTGTTGAAACAGAGGCCTGCACTTGACCAAAACAAAGTAAATTTATTTGCCATTTTGAACACAGAGCTTGTAATTCCACTATTTCTATCAGATTACTGAGAGTCAGTAGTACACTGAAGTTTATCAAACATATTGCACATTCATGCACCCTTGTGTAAGTACTGTAGGTGAATTGAAAAGAATACTGCAGTGATGGATATTTTGAGGTGCTGTTGATCTCGGGTATCCCTTAACACTGTAGTCTATTGATTGAACATTAGCTACTGCTCGTTTTTCTTGACCACAGACTGTGGTGATAACATCCACCGTACAGTATTAATCAGTGCGTCATGCCACCAGCTTCAAAGTCTGTCTAGTTTTTAAAATAATGCAGGAAGACAGGATCATGCAACTAATTAGACTTTCTGCACTTACTGTACTAAAATGTGTGCATCATAAGTGAACGCAGACCATCGACTTGTGCCTGGGTTTAAAGGTATGTCTTGCGCACTTACGGTGCCACGGTGCTACACCACATCATGTGAGGTGTCAAGTTCAGTAAACAGTATAAACCACAGTGTCTGACTGCAATGGAGGACTGTCTCCCAACTACAATTCAGCAAAATGAATTTGTGGGCTGAGATATACCAGATGGTTAGGCCTCAATCTAGGCCTCTGTGAAAACCCTGCAGCAATGCCATGACTAATACATAACGCTATAAGGCTGCACCATTTGGTCCTGGTCATCCGTATTGATGGAAGGCTGCACAGACACAAACTGCAACAGTCTTACAAGTGATAAGGTGCAAAAAGTAGCACATTTCCAAGATCACAATGCTCTAAGAAAGCTTGCACATTGATCACAGATCACAAGTAAGTGGCAATAAGCATGTTTTATGTTTCAGGGCTTTTTTGTCCAACTGTTCATTGTCAAAGTTTTACTGATGCAGTATGTCTGTTTCCTATGTCTCTTCGAGGACTGACAGCTTTATTCGGTCTCTTTCTCAATCCCGCAGGTGGTTTTGCTATTGTGTTCCTCGTGCGAACAAATCAGGGGGTGCGTTGTGCCCTGAAGAGGATGTATGTCAACAATGAGCATGACCTGCAGGTGTGCAAACGTGAGATTCAAATAATGGTGAGTTGCAGAGATTAAACGTGCATCTGCTTACTCTCACTCTGTGCTCATGTGGTTTTTGTATTTTGGAGAAAACCGCACATGATGTCAACAACATATCAAATGTCATCTGAAACTGAAATTGCGCAAATTCCCCCACACGCATTCACAAGAGAAAGATTTTTCTGTCCAGAATAACTAAAAACAAGTGCTGAGCTCAGTGCACAGTTGGCCTGCAGCAGTGTTGTCCTGTACTGTTTAACTGGTTTGGTTTTTTGAGATGTGTTGTGGAGTTACTGGAAGTATGAACATGAATTTTTAAAGGACCTTGTAGTGCATTGACAAGCTGTTATTTTAAAGCATTCATTGTTATGCTAGTGTTGCCATTGTAAATGTTCCTTTACAATAAATGATAGCTGTTTGCTAACACAACATAAACTCAAAACTGAACGTATCCCTGGTATGAATTAGCTGAACTTAAGGATCACATTCTGGTAAAAGGAAAGGAGACTGTTGTGCTAAAGCACGACCTCTTGACTCGTGCAGAAATGGGATTTATTTATTCAGTAAATAGACATGTAGCCCACAACAAAGTGTAATTTTTCTGTGAGCAGGAAAGCCATTTTAAAGTCTTGCAGCATTTTTGTAGCATGCGCTAAGTTCAGGGTCTGGTCCCAGAGCTCATTCTTTGCTGTCTGAGGGAAACACTCAGGAAGGAAGGAAGGAAGCAATGGACGGTCAAGTTTCAGAAAAACAGCGCATTTTGTAAACATTCGAGAGAATTACAAGTGGCACATTGTGACAGCGTTGCTTAAGAAAGTTCAAAGATGATGTATTATGTTGTCCATGGAGTTTCTTTTACTCTCTCTTACACACACACACACACATACATACTCAAGGAGGAATAGACTGACAGCTTCTCACCTCAGCACCAGTAGTTGTCATTTTTTTGTCACCTAGATTTCTGATTTTGATTGGCTCATACTACGTTTCACCTCACACTGACCCCACTGAATCAAAAGCTTCCCAGAGTGCGCTTTGCAGCAAAATATGAAAACATTTCTCCCATGTCTCGCGTTTTCTCTGTCACAGATCATTTTATTTTACCTCAACACTCCCAACTTATCACACTTCCAGTCACTTTGTATGAGCACACTATGCTGCAGCTTATATTTGCACACTGGTGTGTTAATGCTCTTGAACGTGTGTTTGTGTTCCTGCAGAAAGACCTTGTCGGTCACAAGAATATTGTCGGTTATCTGGACTCCAGTATCACAGCTATGGGATCAAGGGATGTATGGGAGGTCTTCATACTCATGGACTTCTGCAAAGGTGAGTGAATGAGTCAGGGACATGCTGTGTAGAGTTTTGAGAGCACTAGGTGTGTTATGGTATGCTTGTGCTGTTGAGCAATTAAAAACAAACAGTTATTATGTAATAGATCCAAACCACATCAGTGTTATAATAGGATGTCACACCCAAGTTAAATTTCAGTCATGTTCTACTTAGTTTAATAACCCATGTTGTTTGTACTGGATCTTATTCTGCAGGAGGGCAGGTGGTCAATCTGATGAATCAGAGGCTGCAGACTGGATTCACCGAGGCTGAGGTGCTGCAGATCTTCTGTGACACCTGTGACGCCGTTTCCCGCCTGCACCAGCGCAAGACACCCATCATCCACAGAGACCTAAAGGTGACACATCTCGCCACTCACGTTGCTTGTGGTGCTCTGTTCTGCTGCGTGTGGGACAGCACGATCCATTCTCCGTTCACACAAAGGCGGTACCTGCTGTGGTTCACCGCGCCGCGATGTCTGCGGTGGAGTCGTGACTGGCGTGCTTGCGTCGGGGTCGGGGTTGCGTTTAATTATCGATAGCACCGGTGGGAGGAGAGCAGAGAGCGTCGGTTGTCAAAACACTCCAAACGCTGCACAGCCAAGTCAACTGCAGTTTGGCTGTTACTTTAATTTTGAGTGACTGTCACATAGAAGTTTTTAATCCATATGGAAACATGACTTTTTATTGCAGTGCAGATTGCTTGATTTGCATAAAACATCTCGGACTTGATGCGTGTGTCAGAGTGCGTTAGAGCACGATGAAAGGAGCGTGCCAGTTTTGACGGTTCTTAATTCTGCACGTCATAATGTGACGGCTGATATTTTTATTCATCATTATTTCAAGAGCACATGTTGCAGGAGGCAAGTAACTCCACCACCTCAGACCTTACACAGCACCGCCTGAGACTGACGGTCCAAACTGGGTCACTCATGTAAAACCGTGCTGTCTGTCTGCAGGTGGAGAACATCCTCCTGCACGACAAGGGTCATTATGTGCTGTGCGACTTCGGCAGCGCTACTAACAAGTTCCAGAGTCCTCAGACGGAGGGAGTGGCCGCAGTGGAGGAAGAGATCAAAAAGTTTGTGCCTCTTTTCATCTGATTTGATGATATCTGCAGCTTTTATTCAGTAGCACTTCTTTTAGTTGACATTTTAATGAACTGGCTGAATAAAAAAAATCTATATATATATATATTCCATTTTTCACACAGGAGCAGTGCTGTGCTGCTGAAAATACTATGATTGTATTTTTAACAGATTTATGCACATTCATGAGTACATAACACCACGTAGGCTGTTTTACTTCACTGTCACATTAAGAACAGGTCCTTTTCTTACTAATTTATTCCTTTTCTTACTGATTTATTCCTTTCTTCTTTCAGGTACACCACTCTATCATATCGTGCTCCTGAAATGGTGAACCTCTACAACAACAAGATTATCACCACAAAGGCAGATATCTGGGTAAGTGGAGAGGACACATTTCTGTGATAATCCTGATAGGGCTGCATACACAGAAATAGTGCAGATGACACATGCAGTATTTATCCAGTAACACCGAGCCTCCATTTCAGTGAAATACACTATTTAGTTGAACTAATACTCGTATTTGAACAAAAGTCAGAAACTTATGTACTGCTTTTGTCTTTTGTCTGAGTGTTTTCATAACCTTCTGGTGTTTATAGAGGGAAAAGGGATTTTTTTGTGTGACTTGCTGTGCACTATTGGTATTCTTGTTTAATCCCCTTCTCTTCTCTTCTCTTCTCTTCTCTTCTCTTCTCTTCTCTTCTCTTCTCTTCTCTTCTCTTCTCTTCTCTTCTCTTCTCTTCTCTTTGTTTGGTGTGACGGGCCTTGCATGTGATTGTCTTCTCCAGGCACTGGGTTGTTTGCTGTACAAGTTGTGCTTCTTCACTCTGCCCTTTGGTGAAAGCCAGGTGGCCATCTGTGATGGCAGTTTCACGATTCCGGATAACTCCCGCTACTCTTATGATCTTCACTGCCTCATTCGTTAGTGCCTCTTAAACATTAAATCATGTTTTCAATATCAAATTCAGTTTTGACAAAGGCATGCACTTATGATTGAAGTGTAAATATCTGACTCTTGTTTCTTTGTTGTGTTTTTTCTTCAGGGTACATGCTGGAGCCGGACCCGGATATAAGACCAGATATCTACCAGGTGTCCCACTTTGCTTTTAAACTAGCTCAGCGGACCTGCCCTGTTCAGAATGTGAAGGTCAGTCTCTCTCAGCACCAGGGTCAGCTGAAATATTTGGAATTGCTCTGCCTTCTCTCATGGGGAATTGATTTTCTTGTATTCAGTGGAATCTTTTGTGGGTTGACTGCCTGACCTACATGCACAGACATGTTAGTTGTCACACTGTGGGAGGAAATCTGCACTAATTCATCAAGTAGAAAATACTCATTAGCCCTGTTCGGAGGCTTCACAGTAATATTTAGTCTGTGTACGACTCGTTGACACTGTGTTCATCGCTGTCTTTTGGAATTTCTTTTGAAGCTTTTGCATTTTTCCCATAATCCAGAATTCTCCAATTCCTTCTAAACTTCCTGAGCCGATCAAAGCGAGTGAGGCTGCCGCCGCAAAGAAGAGCCAAACTAAGCCCAGGCAAGCATGACCTGCTTACATTGTATTACCAATCAGGGCTGTAGTAAAACTACATTTTGTGGAAGTAATTAGGTACAGACAGTATTCTGATACTCATTAAATAATTATGTTAACACTGTTTGCAATGATTAACAAGGAGTCCAACATCCTCCCTTTTGTTGCCAGACTGACGGATCCAATTCCCACCACTGAAACCTCCATCACCCCTCGCCAGAGGCCCAAAGCAGCCCATACCCAGCCTGCTGCTGGCATCCTACCCATCCAGCCTGCTGCTCTCACCCCTCGCAAGCGGGCTAATCTCCCTGGTGGTACGGCTCAGCCTGTGGGTACGTACAGCACTCCGTCTCCGTCCACTCTGTCACAGGATAAAGGCTCCAAGATCTTGAATAAAGACACGAATCCCTCTAATCCTCTGCGCACACGTTGAATCCTGCAATTCTCAACAGGAGCAGATCAAGTATGCAGGTTAAGACTCGTGTAAATTCAAGCAATCTAACCGCAGACCCAAGTAACCCTGACCTAAGTGATTATAAAATGATCTTCACCTCTATGGTACTTGAAACATTGCTTCAGCTGTAATCAACCTGTTACAATTCACCTGTTTCAACCCACTTAGGTTTTGAACAGATTATATAATCCTCTTCAACACATTTTGTTGGAGACAAACATTAATTCAGATTGTACAAACCTATTTACGTTGCTCGATCTTTACATTGTTTTCCACCTGTATTAAGATTCAAAGACTTGGATCCTCTCTCAAGTGTAACATGTCGTCTGTGTTCCTGTTACCATCCCACAGGAGTAAGCTTAGACCTGTCTCAGCCAGCTGCAGCTCTGCAGTCACAGAAAGCGCAGACTTCAGCTCTGCCACTCATCCAGTCACAAAACAATCCCAGTCAGGCTGCCGCGCCGCAGAAACAGGTACATACCGACTAAATGACAGTGAAGAGCTACAGATTCAATATGAAACCTGCAAATTATTTTTCAGTAGTGTATGTAAATGGACAGCTAACGGTAAACAGCTTTGTATAACATGATTAATGTCTAAATGAATGATGCTAAACTGTATGTCTGGGTTTTCATCTGTTTATCAACCTATTTCAAGACAGGATTTTGCTATTCTGTGACACAGAGTAAATAGTGAATCATTGTGAAAAAAATTCAGGTTAATCTACGAGAAATGACCATCAGTATCAGCCCTATGTAAACATTCACAGCTGTTTGGTGAGCTGGAACACTCAGCTATTATTGTCTTGACAGTGGTTTGCAGATGTAACATTTCCATAGACAACAGATCAAAGTTGTCTGTCTTTGTGTGACAGGCCGTGCTGCCAGCTGCCACTGCAGGAGCAGAGACTGCAACAACAGCAGCAGCCGTGTCACCAGTGACCAAGGCTGATGTCCAACCGCAGGTCCAGCCAGCAGTCCAGCAGCAGACCACGCCTCCTTCTGCAGGAAGCTCCACCT
>OMNW01007786.1:5762-22020 GCA_900303245.1 Selene dorsalis
TAATATAATATAATATAATATAATATAATATAATATAATATAATATAATATAATATAATATAATATAAAAGCAGTTAAAATATAATTATAACATACTGCATAGCAATATTACAAAATATTATAAATGCCATCCAACACATTGTATTCATATTAACTGATTCCAGTCATCATGTTTTTAAGAATACATCTTTTCAGCCTGTAAAACATTTTCCACTGATACACATGTACAGTAACTCTATCAGTCCGTTGAATGATCACACAATCACATCAGTTCAAAGTCCGTGCAGATAGATTCTACCTCTTATTTATGTTGCCCTTAAATCTGTGTCACAGCACCAGAGCCAGGCCCCACCATTGCTTCATTTGTGACAGAGAGAAAGTTTTTAGGGAATCCGTGAAGTAAAAGCACTACAAGCCACAGAAGATAAGGATGGATACAGAGACAAGGAGGGCATGGTAATGACTATATCCATCACTGTGACATACACCGGCACTCTTCATGGATCAGAGGCTTTAAGTGCCGAGCTATGGTGGGTTCAACAATAATACACAATACAATACCAACCAGGGAGCTGATTTATTATGGAGCTGAACTGCCCCCACTCTGCTTGTAGGAACATAACCTTGAATGTGTTCACAGTAGATATGCGTGTGTGATCTTTGTATAGAATTGGTAATGAAATGTAATGGCATTTCCTCACACAGTGATGGGTCCTTGGTCTTATAAGGTGTAAACTGAGCTGGTCTGTACCATTAACACAATTTGATGTATAGACAAGTTACTTAAAAATTCTAGCAAATATCTCAGAGTCAGATGTAATGTATGTGTCCGTGCCTTTGTCTCCATAGGAAATACAAAGTTAGGGCACCAGCTGTTATTTTTTTATTTTTCTGTGACTCACTTGTACCTTAGTCTTTGTTTAAAAAACAACAACAAACTACAATTAAGGAAGGGAAATTTCCAACATACAGTCTTTGTTTCCAATTTAAATACCTATCATAAAAACATCAAGCAAACCATTGCCACCATATCAAAGGTTTTCTGTGTCATAAACAAGTCATATGATGCTCCCTGCTGCTCAGCCACAAAACACCATCATTATCTCTGAGACCCAAATCATTTCCACAGGAGATATGCAATTAGGGTCCGTCTGAAAAATATTTGTATAGTCACTGAGGGGAGTGAAGTTTTCTTTGGCTGGTCAAATGACTCATTTAAACCTTGCAGTTAAGGAAATATAAAAATGCTAATTTGAAAGTCCACACCGGGAATATTATTGTACAATATTGCACAAGAACCAAAACAAAGCCAGAAGTTACAGGCTTTTTACTCAGTAATGACTTGCATTTGTCTGGGTTTTGAAGATTTTGGATGTCCTACTAAGAAGAATGCTACTTCCCTTTAACGTGAATAACAGTTTCTCACGGTTCGACAAAATCCGACAAAACTCACAAACGTGACTTTTTACATGTTTTTTTCATATATTAAATTATATTGTATTGTGTACCGTATATCAAAGTAACATTGTATATATCCAGCTGTGACAGTCTCCAGCACTTTGTCTCTGTAATTTTGATGTTTTCACAGAGGGAAGTGTCGTCGACTGAACACACTCAGTGGGAACAATGAACTCGCCCTGTAACAGGCATTTCTTATCCACAGCATGTTTTATGGGAAATTAGACTTTCATTGGCTGTAACCATGGGAAGATAATAATTTTTAAAATATGAGTGAGTGAAGTGGATTTCACTAGACATTAATTATCAATTTCAACCTCAGTTGATTAATTAGTAATTCATTCATTATCAGATTCATTCAAAATGTCCCAGAATGGTTTCAGCAAAGGAAAAAAGAAGAAAACTCAATTCTCTGACCAATAGTGTTGTTATGTTTCAGTTGGATGAGCAGAGGAGACACACTGATTACTGTCGTAAACCAGAATTTGTAGTTTGTTTTTCTTTTTGACATCAGGAAGTCTCCATAACACCAGAGAGACACTTGCCCAATATACACCTCGTCTTGTGACTGATGTGTTTCCATTCATATTATTACTTGGTGTCCAACCTCCAAAACTACATGAAAAAATGGAACAATTGGCAGTTATGTGACTTCTGGTTTTATTTTTGGTAGCAGTTGTGTGACTCATTCACACCGTACACTCCGAACCAGTGACCAAAGCTTTTCTACTCAGTATCTATTGAACACAGCATCAAGTCAGAAGGCACCAGACTGTTACATGACAGTTGCAGTTGAATTGCTTTTCACTGTTCACTTTATAATGTTACAAAGAAGGTCCAGACCTCTGCTTTGAAATGTGCCTTTGAGATAACTTCTGTTGTGAGCTGCCACCATGGAAATGAAAGTGATTTGTATTGACCTTGTGTTTGGGCTTTTACAAGACATTCACAGTGAGCTGAAACTAAACTGTAACTATAATAAAGTGCATGTAGAACACCTTTTATATCATGTCTATTATTGTTAAAGCTTTATGTTAAAATCATATAGTCATTTTCCCACAACAATCTACACTCAATACTGACAAGCAAAAACTAGAATATCACATTGATGAGTATTTAGACACCGTGCTATGACTTTAAGATCAGGTGTCTCCTATTTCAGTCGTTCCAATGTTTCTACTATATACATTTTACAGTGGCAGCCTAATATTTATGCTATAGTGAAATAGAATAAAACACATACATGGGATTAGCAAAATATATAATTCATTCACATTTTTTACAAATTTAAATATTTAGAAAAAAAAATTCTTTTGTGGAATGAAATGTGAAATGTCCATTGGGAATCACTTTGAAGTGCCTCACTGCTCATTCACACTGTTACAAAACGCAACACAAAGTGATGCAACATCTCTACACACACTATACTGTTTAATCCTTTGTGTGTGTGTGTGGTGAAGAATCCAGAAGGAGTTGTTCCATTACTCCATCTCTACGTCATGTCTGCTGACCCTCTGTTAATCTCTTTCTGTCACCTTCGCTGTCGTTCTCTTCATTTCACTCTTTTCCTCTGTCTGTCTGTCCCTATCCATCTGTATCTCTTTGTCAAAGGGTGCCACAGTCTCCAGCTTTGCCTTACGTGACTGGAGCTCATATCAGGGAGAATAATTTATGGTGACCATGAATAAGAGATGCTGTGGAGTTTCCAATGATTCAGGTCTGATATGGAAACAGTCTGAAATATTTGGACAGTGTGGATTGAGTGATCAGTGTTCGCCGGCCTGTTGTTGGCAAACACATGTCAGTGAAACCAGCTGTCAGGAAGACCCAAGAGGCCACAGGCTAAGAGAGAGGAGGAGAGACGATGAGGGAAGTAGAGGCAGAGGGACAAGAGAAATTAGCAAAATGGAACAATGGAGAAGAAATGAGAGCAAAACAGAAAGCCAAATGTCATATTTCCGTCCCCATCAATTCAATCTCAGGCCATCATGTCACCCGCTGACATAAGGTGAGTGGAGAACAGGTGTGCCTGCAAAAAGCTGGTAATGAAGCAGTTCATGGAAGTGTTGATACTAATGTCATGTGCACACATGTGCACACTCAGGTGTCTGTCACCTGTCTACCCCCCAGCTCAGCGCATGGGTGTCGATGAAAGATGAGGAGTAGGTGTTGAAACCTCAGGAGCTCCAGACGGGTGATGAATTAAAGAAAAAAATAACAACAACATAAAGAGTGTTAGAAAGGTGCTGGACCACCATATGCTGCCAGAAGGGCTCCAGTGCTCCTTGATGTTGATTCTTCAAGCCTCTGAACTCCATTTTTCTGAAAAATATTCTCTCATTTGATGTTTTGATGGTGGTGGTGGAGAGCATTTCAGAATCTTCAATAGGAAATGAGATCTGGTGACTGTGAAGGCCAGAACGTATGATTCACTACTGAAGCAATTCACTGACCCCTCCTGTTCTTTGGATGGGGGGGCTATCCATCCTTTTTTCTCTGCTCATTTATTCAGGTTTGTCCTTTAATTTGTCACCCATCAGTGCATTTGGACTTCTTCTGCTTCACCACACACATGCTCAAATAACTGAGCCCAGTGATTTTATGTGCTCTGACTCTGTCATCCTCTTTTTTGCTGCTGTGTATATTGTAGTGTAAAGATGATATGGAGATTTAAATTCAAATACAAAATACAAAATAAAATTAGTAATTAATAATTACAGCCATGTGTATCCATACCTATCATGTTCATATGATGACATACTGGGGAAAAAATATTTAGATGGTGTCTGTTCTACAGCTTCTATGGTTCAAGTAACAAAACTACGTGTTAAAACTTATACAAAGATCATAGTCATAGTCAAACACTTGGATAAAGATTGTGTTTCTGATTAATAGAAACCAACCACTTACGAGGGTATATGAAGTTATGAACTGATTTGTTCATTAAAAGCTGAGTCACAGTCACAACAAACACAATTTAGCAGTATCTATCATAATAAATGTTGTGTCTGTGCAGGTTTTTCCCCTCACTGTGGGATTCCTGACAAGATGGATTAGACCACTACCTGGTTCCTGATGGCCACTGTGAGGAAACTCCAAAAGTCCTTAAAACCATTATCTGAAGAATGTTGCTGCATTAGAAAACCAGCTGTCCAAAAGTCAAAACGTCCAGTGAGAATTTATGCGTGCTCTTCAAATCAGAAACTGTAGAAGCACAACTGTGGCAGCTGTGTCATTTTGATGCTATGGCTTGATGTCAGCATACATATTTTTGCATAGAGCCCATAGGTATTAGTTTCATATGGCATCAGATGATCCCTGCAGAGATAGATGTCAGACTTCAGTGGGAGGGGCTGAGTGAGAGCGGGTGTGAGCTGAGGCATCCAGGGGGAGAGGAAGAGGGAGAACAATAAGCACAGTGTAGCTGTACCCAGATGCATTATAATTCACTTTATGAAAAATAACAACACATTTTACATTATATTAACTCGTTCGTTGTCGGATACAACAGGGCTATGGACAGTATTCAGATCCGATTGGCCGTCAAGCGTCTTCAAATAAATCAAGTTTCATGCCGGCAGTCCCTAAGATTTTTATCCAGGTTGCGCTTCAGAACTTTTAGCAAAGAAGATTTTTTTCTAAAACAGTGCACAGATGGTTTAATTTCCAAGCCTTGGATGTGCTCTGTTGGATAACAGTCTGTCCTTAATTTACTTTCTATATTACTCGATTCTCCCCTCAGCAAAGTGATTTAAATAACATGACAGCTGTGCAGTCTCATGCTGTCCACCATTAGCAATGTGTAAGTGTAGAGCGGGAAATACAGCCAGCTACATGATCCTTTTTTAAAATGTTCATATAATGCTGGACACAAATTGTCACCCGTGACACTGAATTCAGAAATCCTCTCTGACTTCTCAAGTCTTGCAGTCTAATGGGGTGTCATGAAGGGTGCTGTCAGCGTTTGGCAGGTCCCCTGTGGATGGACCCTGAAGCCCCTGACTGCTCAGATCTCACATGCGGTTGACCCCTCTCTCTTGCTTTGCCTCTCATTCACCTTTTATTATTCCCACTTTTGCACGCAGAGTATGTGGAGCCTCCAGAAACCTTGATGTCCTCTTTTGCCTCATCACTATTCATTCCGCTGGTCGTCTCACTCGTCCAGCTGAGAGAGATGTCAAACAGGGCCGTACATGCGTGTGTGTGTGCGTGCGTTCTTGTACTTGACATTTTATTAGGACTTAATGGTCCTCTCAAGGTTGAAAAAGAAATCTCAGAGAAAAATGCACATTGATGCCTCTCGTTATAAAGTTATTAGTTCAGGTTTGGGATTAGTGTTAAAATGAATCAGTCAAAGTCGAAGTGAAGTTCAGATGTAAGTTACTTTAGAGTCGGGGTTACAGCTGGGTTAGCTCATGCTCTGTCACTGCAAAATACATCACACTAGAAATGTAGGGTGTGTTAACAGATTATCCACAAACACACGACACATCCTGGATTCTCTCTGATGGGATATGTTGAGTTATGCTGGAATTGATATGGCAAAACACTTATATACATATTATATATTAAGTAGATTTTTTTTATTTACAACATGATTTATTTGTCATAGTTTGGGTCTTTCTTTTTTGTCACTGCTCGTTACCAAACATCTGCGACCGCTGGCTATTTGCGTATTTTTGTGATACTTTGGGGTGTAATATTCTTCTGTATTTTGAACAAATCTAGTCTGCTCATCATTGCACAGTGTGACAAAAAGGTTTTTGTTCTCACTTTAATAGCACATTTACAAAAGATATCATGGTCGATGGCATTAAAAAAGATTTTCAAGGTTTATGTGACAGAATGATTAAAATCACTGGGATACTCACGGCTTTTCATCCTCTTTAACATTGTCGTACTTTCTTCTGTTTCTCACCACACCTTTACCAGATTAAAAGTCTAAAACCCTCAAACAGTCTTCACCATTGCCTGCCGCTTATTGCATTTCCCAGAACTGCTCTGTTCACCGAACACAGCGAGCCTGGTAATATCTCTTCTGTCATCTGGTGGAATCCCTCCCTTTTCCAGTGCCATGCCTCCAGACTGAAAAGCTATTTAAATGCAGTTCACTTCACATTTATTTGAAATCTCATTAACTGGATATAAAGACCCAGAGAAATGTGTTGTAAATAGAATATCTTGGCCACGTGGATGAGGGGAAATTTATTCATGATTAGTCTTTTTTTCCCCCACACTTCCAATCCCAGCGCCGAGTTTAGTGAATATCTGTAAAGTGTCAGCAGTCATTTTCAGGGTGAAGCCCAGTATCTCCTCTCAATACACTCCATTTAAACAGACACAAGAGGCTGTTCAGAGAAAAATGCATTGCATTATGAGAAAGGAAAGTAAATGGCATTGCTTCTCAAATGACATCCATTCTGACAAGCCTGCAGGAGAAGTAGTGCAGGTATATATTCTTTTATATCAGGCAAATAAAAGGAATATCATATGAAACCTAATGGAAGATCAATTATTTTCTGGTACATCCAAACTTCTGGCTCTGCTGGCAACTTCAGCTCTATCAGGCTGTTGTCAGCTTCAGTATATTTTTGATATTTTTATATTTTTATGTTGCTGCAGGGCCAGGGTTAAAGGCCAGTCCGCAATTCTTATAAAGTATGAAGGCTGCAAATATATATATATATTTTTTAAAAAGGTGAATATTCCTGGTTTGTTAAATCATCATACTGACAAACAAACCTTTGACTGTGATGTTAATGACTTATCATAATTATTTTCTAGTCTTACGTCTCACAGTTTAAGAGGGAAAATTCTGCACGTTGGAGCCAGAGCATTCAAAAAATAAAATGGGAAGAATAACTGTAAAAACTATAATAATCAACTTGTACTGTGGAAGAAAGGTTGTTTCTGCATCTGGGAAAATATTCACAAGGCGCCTGCAGTCTTTTAAAAGCACTCTGTCTCTCATCTCATTGTTTCACCATCGTGTGTATAAGCTGTGTACTGTATGCTGTGATCCCTGGAGCCCCGCTGGCCTAACAAGGAGTGTCGGTAAATAAATAATTGGCAGAATTTGGGACGATTATGCTCTTGAACTGACATGTTTCACACAGAGGCTGTCCTCACTACTGTAAATCATCCCCGGCACAGCACTGCGTCTAAAAAAGTGTGTGTGTGTGTTTGTGTTGTCATCACTGGGCTGCGATACGCACAGTTTGGCTTCACAAATCTAGACATTTAACACACACACATTTACTACGACACTTGCCAAGGGCTGTCAGATAGAGGGCAAAGGGATGTGTGGGCCTAATGAGAGTCTGGCCACGAGTCAGGAGCTTTATAAAGTCCCTGAGGTGAGTCCTGGACAAGGGAGAAACCACTGTAATCCATAACCCAGTGACACTTAAGATTGTTGGCAGTTCAACTCCGTAGCGCATATTTCAACAGAGAGAGAAAAAAAATAACACTGAGCAGATTATAATCATATTAATCAATTTTTAAGACAGTGTCTCGTGGTTTGTCTCTAAGCTATTGCCAATTCAAAGATTATAATGTGAGCGGATGAGGTTAAGTGTTGTCCCATTATCTGGCCAATGGAAACGTATTCCCTCAGGTGTGGTATAAAAAGCCAGGCTGATGAAGTAGAGAACTTGAATGACATCAGTGACACAGAGGAAGTGTGAGATAGATGGATTAAAAGGCAGACGGAGGATAAGCACCAAGAAAAATAATTAACATCTCTGTATGTATGCAGACGCGCACACACACACACACACATTGCAAAAATACACAGGTATATTTTTGTATATTCGGCTGGTTGTTCCCTCACAATTTTACTGTCTAATGTTCCAATTGTATTGATTCAATAAATAGGCAAAATATTGTGTAGCCATACATAAAGAGGAGTGGAGGATTGATGTGACGTCTATGACAGATGCAGATTTAGTGAAAACACAGATGTTTTCTCTGCCCAGTTCAACAGAAGAACATGACTCTGATTTTAGATTCACTGACATTTTGTGACATTTATTGTTGCTCACGTCAAATGAATTCCCACATTAGATCCTGATATTAAAGGAAGCTATCAGTTGACCCATTTGTGTGGAAAAAATGCGTTTTGACTTTTTAGCTGTGAATGTAACTAACATGAACTGCTGCATTACCATGGTTTTCATTGGCCTTGAGTAAAAGGCAGACTTTTTAGTTATCCCAAAAGTTTGCTATAAATATATTTAAAACATCTAAATCTATCCTCTGGGAGGCTAAATGAAAGGTTGTCAGCCTGGTGTTATGATGAAAATCTATAATCACTTGTTATAGACTCCAGTTTGTTCTGTAGACTAGAGTCTATATATACAGGCATGCATGAACACAATTTATCTTAATGTCAGCAATCCTCCTCAGTCTGGCTCATGGACCAGACACAACTTTCCACTTTTGATTATGATAGCAGAAATTGTGCTGAATGCACTTACCGCTTCTACACTGGACCACATAACTGTTTCCCCACACGGTTATCCAATAGAGTAAATAACATTATGAAGCTTAGGGAGCCATCTAATCAATTTCTGTTGAGTTTGATGACAAGGTAGAGTAGAGCTTGGAGTCAGGATCATGTTACTTGTTACACAGACAGGACTGGACCAAGACAACATCAGCTCAGTTGGTTTAAATAGCTTGTGTGGTATTTCATAGGGTCAAAAGAATGTCCTGCAAAGGAAAAACAACAACATACACTATATATTCTCATGCATACTTTTAGTTTTCTATTCTAAAATACATATTTCAAGTTTGCAGTATCTGTCACACATTTGAATTTGCAATCATTTGAGTATTATAATAAAATAATAGAATTATCATAATGTGTCAAATGAGGAGAAAACTGAAGTACCACAGGCTCAAAGCAGGAGTCGAAACTGAAGGGAGAGCTGTAAAACAGATTGTGACCATTGTGTGTTTACCAGAGAGTGCGATGTATATACGTGTGTATGTGTGTGTGTGTGCCTTTGCCTTTTCATTACAAAGAGGGGAGCCTCACCATTCTATGAGAGCGGTAAAATAAGGCAACATCCTCAGAGACATGTTTTATTCACCCACGTCTCAGTTCATTTTCACCTCTCCTCTGTCCTGAGGTGTTGTCAGCTGCGCCCCGGACGGCCCTCCCACTGTTCACCTTTTATTGCTGTACGCATGAATCAATACCCAACGCTGCACAACACAAAGGGATGCTGTTGAGGTTGAAGTAATACCACATTGATTCAACACCGAATACAAGCACTGTTTGGCCAGTGTAAGACCATTAACAGCTAAAATATTCACAACTGGAGTGCAAAGCCTGAGGTGAACTGTTTCATTAGTTTTGAAGAGGAGTAATGGGCAGTCAAGCACACCAAGAGGAGCTGAACGTGAGGTGTTATAATTCTTGGAGATCAGCTCCCTCTGCTGGACGGTTCTCACTTCCCTCAGACAAAAGGAGAAGACACAGATTACTAGTTTAGTCATTAAAATCACACCCTTGTACTCACATACATTACATATAACAGTGGAATAGAAATATCTGTATCTGTACCAATTTAACCTGATTTTGATGATCTAAACTGAGGGATGACCACCAATTTATTCAAATCTACCGCGTAAGTTTTTTAATATTTCCAGAATCCTTAAGCAGCATCTCAGAAATCTCCCCTCTTATGTGAAATGTTCTGTAAAAGCACAACACAGTGTAGACTGAGTATTCCCTCTGTTGTTGGATCTGACAGACAGGATGATTGCAGGTCCTATTCACAGCTGCAGCTGTGGCAGCATGCGTCATCTCTGCCCAGAGCGCTCCCACATCTTCTCGTGTTGTCTTTTACATCTGTCAATATCGCAGTATCATCTGGAGGTGGAAATGGAGAAATTGTGACAGAAGCAGCTTGTTTGAAATCAAGCCAAGGGGAGATATTTAGGCTGAGTCCATTATCTGTAAATTAAAAGATGAGCCTAGGTCTAAAATAAACACTCCTCAGTTTCCAGATTCCATATTAATATAGTAGCACTACCACTTTAAAAACAACAGGGCCGGTGTCACGGATTTACTGTACAGAAACAAGATTCCCTGATCAATGGCCATAACAGTGATGATGTCCAACATTGATCTGAAACACAGACACACCCTAAACTTAAAACACTTCCCTTTGTTTTATGCCAGTTTCACATGTGCTGAGCATTAAAGCCCGTGTTCATCCATCCAGCCACCTGTCAAAAAAGATGAAAACATCTTTTAAGTCAGTGTAGCAGCAACACACATGTGTCTATTTCCATTCACTCTGTCTGCTTGGGATCCCCCCAGATGGTTCACACACGGATATCATGCACTGACTTTCCCAGAGCTCTTATTACTGAAGTTCATATATTACTCTGACAGAATATTTAAGCTTCAACATTTGTCCTCTGATAGGCAATAAATAACAGTCAACTTTTGACATTAGGTGGCTTATAAATCAGAAGCTACCATAGTATAGCCTTTCATCTGAAGAACAGTGATATTACTGATTTTTTTAAACACAAGTCAGAGCTGCAAAAATGATAAAATTTGCGAAAGTAACGCGGAGCCGAAGGTCAAGGCCTTACTGCCTTTACAACAGTTTATAACCTTGTTATTGTTGTCTTCTACCTAAATCTTCTTTGGGTTGAGAAACTTTCCCGCAGAATACTAAAGGAATAAGAGGGCTGAATGCATAGGCCTTGGAAATAAAATCTTTGGCAGCTGTTAGAATTTAATTTAATGTTTTTTTGTTGTTATTGTTTTGTTGTTTGATTTTGTCAGTCAATGTGGTTTCAACCAGTGTGCTCCTTTTCACCACTTGGTTGAAAATGAAGGTCTGGAGTGTGGTCTAAATCTCAGTTTCTCTTATTTTTAAGGTTATTATTGTGCCTTTGCTGTCTGGACAGAGATAGAGAAGAGAGAGAGGGAGAGCGAGCATCAAAGGTTATTGGTTTAAATCAAACCAGAGATGTTAGTTATGAACAAGTAGGCCACCAGGACGCCCTATAAATCCAATTTTTCTTTTATCTGACCGCCCTCTACATCGATTCTATGACTGAAAAAACTGTCCCACTAGCAGTGACAATGTCAGACCTAGAGGTTGGTTTTATTTTTACAAGCACCTTAAAGCTACAGGGCTTTTGAACTCTTGAAGACTACAAGCAGGGGGAAGTCTGGGAGATTATGCCTACCAGCAGTCCTTAAGATCCCTGATTTCATTTCACATGTTTATCTGAAAAACAACCAAAATGTGAAAATGACAAGTAGTTGAAGAGAAAGTATGTGCTGCAACAGTTTCCTTGAGGTCTTATGGATCTTATAGAGATTTTTTTTCCTTTTGAAAGATCCAGGTTCATGTTGTTTTCTGCTTGTTCAAGTCTGTAGGACGAGTCAGGATAGGAAGCTTCTGTTTCAGTCTTACCTATATTTTGCATACAGACGTAGAAACAGTTTGAGAAAAAGCAATAAGAGGACTATTGAATTCAGTGTAAAACCATCGCCATGAAGTCATTGCTTGCGTTCCAGTTACTGCTACTGCCGGACTCACTGTACTGTTTCTTTGTGATTTATCACTTTCTGAGAGTGCTGCTATCTTTCCATTCAGATTTTGATGGGAGTGATAAAACCAGGCAGTAAAGTAATGTCAGCTCTCTGTAACCACAGCTGGTGTTATTCACAGGAGGCCTTACTTTGATGTTATTCAAACATTTGGGGAAAGTCTTTGGGGTCCACGTTCTGAGTGACGGGCCAGATAGTAGAAATACGTGGAGCACATAGCCACATAGAGACGTCACTACAACTGTCAGCCATGATCACTGTCATAAACTCTCATGTGCCTCAGATGTTCACGCTATCGTTAAATCAGACATGATTGATGGGTTTCGTTGGGAATGTGGGCAGAGGCACTTACAGTGAATGTGTGATTCCAGGACCCAGTGTGTAAGTCAGCACATGTTCAATAAAAGCTGCAGTTCCTTACCTAATAAAAAGCCACAAATCATAACTGAATCACACTTATCTCTTCTTATTACCTGTTTCACATCAGCTGTTTTTTTACAGATGGACCTTATTCTATTTTAACGAAGTTCATTACACAAACACATAGTGGTGGATGTTGAGTGGAATGTATTTTAGAAAATATTGGATTTTGCCTGCTCCAGAAACAAGATCTAAACTTTCTCAGAAATCTATAAATGCTGCTTCACAGACAAAAATATCTCCCAGTGCTCTATGATTGTTTTTGGGTCAATAGATGCTCTGTTGTTTTCAGGTCATCACATCTGGGAACAGGTGTTGGTGGTGCAAGCACTCAATGCACAATGATGGTTTGAGAGCAAAAGGTTAAATGTGATCCAGCTAGGAACAGGAACAAAGCTCTGATTGGCTTGAGGCGTGGTGGTTTCAGATGAAATATTGGATAACAACTTCAGCTGGGGGTAAACAAGATGAATCCACAGTGGAGACTATAAACATCAGAAAACTGTTGTTGTACTGGGCAGCCCCCAGAGTGTGCAACTGTTTGAATGTGAAGCAGGGTGTTGCTGGGAGGAGGGGAAAAAAGAGGCCAGTCCACTAACCCTGCCTATACAGAAAGAGAGAGAGAGATTTCTGAGCTGACCACTGTGTACTCTCTCATGATCTGGTGCTCTCATGAACTTCCAACATGATCAACATCATCTTCCAACATCATTGATCCCAGATACTCCACTGTTTGAATATTTTGAGAAATTCCCATTTGACGGACGTCCCACTTCAGTCCATTTCCATTTGTCTTTGTGATGGTTGCTATGAATATGCTCCATATGCCTGCATTGTGACACCTCAGTGTGTGGTACATTTTCTCCCGTCACCCTTGACGGTGAGGGTGTTTTACCTGTGACACAGATTATAAAGCCTTAAAGAGGAACTATGCAAGTCCAGTCGCTTTTCCACTGTTTTGCTAACCCTCCTCCGGGCCATGAGCATTTGTTTTCAATGAAACCGGCAAGAAAGCAGTCAATATAGCGGTGGATAACGTTATTTATCATATACGATGTTACGATGTGTATGTTCTTATTCGTCATAAACAACAGATTATGGGTTACGTGGCATGTTTGTGTCGTGGTGCCACCGAGACGAGAGCTGGGACACCAGGTTGGCAGCCAAGTACTGCACTGATGATGCAAGGTTGGTTTTCAGCCAAGAGACGCCAGGTGGAGGACAGAGAGCCTCCATTCTCCCTGTAACAAGTTACAAGTCATGTTGTAACCATCACAATTACTCCAAATTGAGTTAAAAGTGTAGCATAGCTACGGTAAAAACCCTGCGTAGTTCCTTTTTAAGACAACTAGATGTTAAAGCTCCTACAAAGAGCTTTCATTTTGTGTTGATTTTGGTGACCCCTGTGGGTAAAAGCGGTAGTGTTTTGCCGGAATGAAAACTGCATTTCCCATGAGCTCTAGTGCATATTGTCGTAAAGACATTTATCTGGCTAGCACGTGCCATCTACGGTCTGAGCGCCGTATATTGTTTTGTCTGGTGGACCGACCCGACCACTACCTCCCAAAGGTAAAGAGTTACACTATTTACAAATAGCTTATCTTCCCACCAATGGCCTCATTTGCTGTTGTAGGTCATACATAGACATCAGCAGAAACGAGAGACTTTTGCATATCCAGTTAAAAGTTCTTTGTAGTAGCTTGAATGTCGATCTAAAGGAAGGAAAGGATATAACAATATCCAAATAGATTTCGAGAGGAATAGTCCTTTCTTCAATGATTGATTGACTGATTGATTGATATCGTCGCAATGTGATGGAGCAGACACATGAGAAACATCTCCATTATCTGTTGCTGTGCATTCATTCATTGATTCATTCATTTTCTATACCGCTTATCCTCACTAGGGTCACAGGTGAGCCAGGGCCTCAATCTTTGCTGACTTGGGGGCGAGAGGCGGGGCACATCCTGGACAGGTCGCCAGTCTATCGCAGGGCCTGTTGCTGTGCACTAGAAGTAAAACTTCTTCTTTTCTTTCATTCTGTGTTGACATTGACTGAAGTGTGTGCACTGTACAGAAAGTACTGTTTCCCCATCATGGAAAATGTCCTGCATGAGCTGTTAATAGTGGCGCAGCAGTAATGATGACACCATTACAAATGTCTATTTTTCATTCTCAAGGCTTAGGGGCAAATTTGTGGTGAGAAATGATGTTTTCAGCTGTGGCACTTGCATAATTACATAGTGAGCTGGTTAAACGGTTTAGATATAAAGTGATAACCTATTTTTAACTGGCAATTATCTCAGTGAACACTGGATGGCATTGTTGCTGTTCAAGAACCCTGCAATTTGCAGCAGTTTTCATTTCCCCCTAAGTGAGGATGGAGAGTCTGCTGAGATACATATAAGGTAGATATAAGGTATTGTTATGTGATTCGGATTTTAGGAATTTACATTTTTTCTTTTTTGTGTCTTTTTGTGTCCTAATTCTAATTTGAGTGAGATTGATGTGGAATACAGAAAATTCAAAGAAAGGAGAAGTCATCGAACACCTCACACAGACATCATACCTGGCTCCTCTGCGAGATGTGAGGGATCGGTGTAAATAATAGCTACCTAAATAAAGCACCTCATTGACAGATGGTGTGTGTGACATGTTGGGGGTTTACAGCCCCTCATGAGATGCCTTTACTGCCTTTTTTGCCTCTGTTAGTTTGTCTGTTGTCCAGTTTCCTCTTCATCCCAAGCCAAAGTTGACATGTGTGCATGCTTTTAATGATTTGCTAAACCTCAGAGTGTTTTAAAGGAAACTACTTCACTGAGATGGGTCCTCTCACCATCTGCTTGAAGTGAATGGTTCTGTTTACACACCGTTCCCTGCAGGAACATACAGTAGCTGTTTGGCATTTATCCTGGAAAACCAGACAAACCAGATTTTCCAGTCTGCCTTTGGCAGACCCAGATCACCTGTATTTTGTCCCGAACAGCAGACACCACGGTTCACTGAGGAGCATCACTGTCACTGCCAATAATGGGCCAGTTTCAAGCTTTTCTGTGAGCAAGTGAGACCAACAGAGTGAAGTGGCTGCATCTGCTAAAATAAAGGACTGGATGATTATATCATTATCCCATCAAGGAAAATTTGTGGGTATTTTCAACTCAACATTGAGTAAAAAGGTGAAACAGGAGATGATTACCTGTCAAAAGGTGCGGCTGTGTTTATCAGTTAAAGCATATTCCCAGTATTTCAGTCTGAACTGCTCCTGCTCCCACAGGAAAGAGCTTCTTCCCTTTTGTGCAACATAATGAAATCAATAACAATGATACATATGTATGCCAGAATTTTTTTATCTGAACAGTCTAACAGATCCAGCAGAATATGAATTGCCATAGCACTACAAATGTTGTGAGAAATTAAATATTTCCTGCATTGCAATGCATCCAGCTTATTTATTTTTTTAAACAAATGACTTCAGTTGTGCTCTGTTGCTTTGTCATCATGACAGAAATATTTTGATCAAGGCTTGTTATTTGGAGTTTTACTTGAATGCCTGCCTCGGTGAAACTGAATAAATTAATAACGTTTTTTTTTCTTTTCTTTTTTTTCACTGAAAATGATCAGACTTTGAAATGCAAATGAGACTAATGACTAATTGTAATACAAGTTCTTTTTTTCATCAGTGTGGATGAAAAAAATTTAAATGAATGTGTAGTGACTCAAAAACCTATTAGAAAGAGAATCTTTCTTCACCGCGTAACACTTTAGTTTGTGCTGAGATAGAGGGGAGAAAAA
>OMNW01007786.1:22040-43506 GCA_900303245.1 Selene dorsalis
ATAGAGGGGAGAAAAAATATAGATCTGTCTTAAAGTGCATATACTGTATAAAAATACATGGTCATTAACCAGAGCTCCTCTGGCACAACAACAAAAAAGATGTGAGGGCTCTTTTGAAAAAAAAAAAAAAAGGGTGAAATATCAGTATTGCTGATCTTGCAGTGGCAGAGCCAGTCAGAGGCAATCTCCCCTTGTTTGTGACCTCTGTCAGATGACAGTGAAGGTCTCCAATAAGCAGCAGTGTTGGTGAGTAGCACTCACTGAACTGTCTCCTCCAATAGTGGTCGCTTCACATCCTCTTGAAAGAAACAAGTGCCTCAAATACCAATTCTGGCCCTTCCCCCCTAATTGTTTTCTATGCTCTGCTGAATCTGTCTCCACTGCTGCGCTGTTCAAAAACTGCAGCACCATAACCTTCACTTTAATGGTGCTTGGATGCGGTGTTGCTAATTCCAAACAGGTAAGTGAGACTTTCAAAATAAAACCCCATTTGGAAAGGCCACTGAGAAAAAAAAGAAAGAAAGAAAGAAAGAAAGAAAGACAAAACACACATGTGCTATAAACAGCATCTCCAGGGAGGACAGCAGCAGCAGCACAGTTGTCGTAGTGGGTTCTTCTTCTTATACCTGGCAGCCATCTTGAACTTCTCACTAGATGCAGCCACATAGTCCTGTGTCCTCTCGACATTGGTCTGGATGTGTTCGATGTAGGCCCCTTGCTCCTCCACCAGCATGAAAATGTCCATGAACAGGTCCCTCAGCTCCTTCATATTGTTCTCCAGGCTCAACAACTCCTGTAAGTGGAGAAGGATTATGGGATTAATGCTTCAGATACGAGGAATATTAGAGGCTGGAGGTGGTTGGAGAGAGAACTTGAGGATATAGTGAGGGAGCAGACTTGGACATATACGACACAGCCTGACTGTGGATAATACTTCTGCGTCCTCATTTGACTTTCACATTCTTAGCGATTTTATTTGGAGATCTGTTTATCTTACAAAGGTCAGCAGGGAGTTTATTTCTCCTCTCAAGGAGTTAATGCCATTCATATGGTGTCCCAGGTTTTTGTGCCAGGTCACAATCATCAGTGTGTCTTCCTCTGTGATTCAGTTTCCATGTATTTATTCTCCCATTTGTATCAGATATAACTATGTCAGTGACACATCATCTGTAATAGAAGATAGATGAAAGATCTTCATAGACTTGTGAGCATTCTTGTGATTGGATATTGTCAGTTCAAACAATGCATAATGACCCATGGTTAGTTTTTATTTTTAGGTTATTGTTTGTGTAAAGAGAGCGAGAAAGAGACAGCTTTGGGAGGAAGTAAAGGTGTATGAAAGGGTTGACAAAACACATCATGTTGACATAGGCAAGTCAAAAACCTGAACCTACGGTGGCCGTGCGGGCTCAAAACACGGCAACAGAAAAAAGTGATGAACCTGCCACGTGCTTGTTATTCAGTGCTTTTAACTGCACAATTGTGGAGTTGTAACTAGGATAACAAAGGTCCTCCGACCTTATAGAGGTTTCATAAGCTTAATCACAATTTCTTTTTTATATAACCACAATCACATGGGGTGTAGATACTAGTATATTTATATTTATGTGAGGATTGCTCATTAGCAAAGACCTTAGGCTGTTTTATAAGAAAACATTTGAGCATTTAATAAGATTTAAAGCTGGATTTATGTTGCTTAAATTGTGTATTTGAGGGTTTGCTTCATGAATGTTTACTTGACTTTCACACACCTCCATAATATTCAGTGCTAAGCTGAATATATTGGAGTTCTCAGACAAATCAGAGATTCACACCTAAAGCTCTTTGTGAGTCAATATGTCAGGTCTTTGACTTTAATGAGAAAATCAGGACAATCCCTCAAAATATGGACAGGGGCAACAATGTATAGAAAAGAAATGTTCTCTCCAAGTTAATAGCTCGGCAAACTGCGGATTTCTAACTAAGTTTACCAAATAACAAAACAATAGCAGTCATGTGAAAACATTGTCACAGCTCTGGGTTTGCCACTTCCCTCACCTTGTGTCGCTGCTCGATCTCAGATAACTGTGATCGTGTGATTCTGGCATCATTCAGCAGGTTCTCGTTGAAGACCTCCCATTTTCCTGTGGCGACCATCTCATTTACCTCCTCCTCTGCCACATCCCTTCCCGATACCTCCAGCTGCCGGATAATAAAGTGCTTACAGCGCTCCTGCTTTGTCAGCAGACCTTCATTATACTGCCGCATTACCTGAACATAATTATAGCGAAAAAAAGAGAGAATGAAAAGGATGAGGAGTGCGGGAGAGGGTGAGAAATGAGAAGACATTTGAGTCCCATCTTTCTTAGCATAAGCGTAATTTATGCATTTTTCCGTGAGGCTCTTGACACCAGTGGTAGCACAGCAACTGCTGGGTGGGTGCTGCAAATTTAGGCTAGAAAGACACTCATGAAATAAACTGATCCTGCAAGTTAGTGCTTCCACTCACTAATACTTTTGCATTACCATCATTTCACTTTATTTCAGTCCACCATTAATGTCAAAATACAGGAAGGATGAACAAGTTCAAAGTTGTAGATGATATTGCTGACCTGTTGGAATTTGCGGTGGAGTGCTGCATGCTGGGAGCGTTGTATTCTCGTTGTAACAGCAGTCGGCCCCTGCTGGTCCTCAGTTCTTTGGACCTGTTTTGAAAGTGCATCTAAACGCCGGTGAAGGCTTTCGGCCTGGAGCTTGATGTCGCGTGTTATGCTGCTCTCTTTCTTCATCACACTAAAACGACGCATGGTGGCCACCAGGGTCTTTTGCTGTTGGGTGAATTTCAGGACCTGTTTGTGGTTGAGATTAGAGAAAACCTTTGTTCTTGTGACCAACACAGAAAGCAAAATATTAAAAAAAAAAAAAAAATCATCTAGCATTCCAGTCAAGCATCAAATTTCATAATGATTAATATCATTAAAAAATGAGAAATCAGAAAATCACAAAAAAAAAAAAGAAAAGTGATTGATGTCTACCTCTGTCTCCAGCTCTGAGATGTCACCTCGGATATGCTGAGCCTCAGACAAAAAATTCTCAATGATTGGCTCTTCCTCGAACACCACAGCCTGTGGCGTTATGACCCCATCCACCACAGAGTCATCATTATCGTCCTCCACTGAGAAAGGATTGGTGTTCTCACTCGCTGCCTCAGAAAACTCTTGAGCCCTCTGCTGCAGCTCTTCCAAGCGGTCTTTCATTGTGGTAAAGCTGTCGCCAAAGCTCACTCCTCAGGACACAGAGTTGTTGTAGTGCATTCAGATCTTGCCCATGCTGACAAGTGGACACTGAAAAATAGATACTATTAAACTTTAATGATTCCTGTGGGCAAGTAGGGTTGTTGTAGAAGATAATAACAACACGGATGAAGCAAGGAACAGAGAGACTGCTGAAGTTAAAGCAGAGTGAAGTAGGAGCATGTAAACTCATACTAACTGAAAGTGTCACATACTGTCCAATTTAAACAGATACAGTAAGTGCTGTCCAACCATTAGCTCTATGGCTCATCCACGCAGGGTCGTTTACACCTACAGGCAATTTGGAGTCACCAGTTACCCTAATGAGCATGTGTTTGGACTGAGGGGTTGAAGCTGGAGAACCCAGAGAGAACCCATACAGGCACAGGGGGAACAGACTCCACGCTGCACCACCTGCGTATGTGATACGTATGCATTATGCGTAGTATGCTAGAGGTAGCTCTGACCAAGTAATTTGACTGGACGAGTCACACTGACAGCATGACAGCAGTGGGACATTTAACAACATATATCACGCCACTGTACAGGTTAGCATTACATTAACAGTTGTTATCTGTCTTAGACTGTAAAAAACTCTACAAAATGAAAAGCTCCAGAAATGACATTTGAATTTCATGATACGTGGTCATCAAAAGAGGAGAAAGGGAAAGAAAGAAGCCTGATACTTCAGTGCACACCTGAAATGCTCAGCGTTGTCACTGATATTTAAGGTGTGTTGACTGATTCACTGCAGCAACTCTTGAACATCCGCCTAAAAAGTGACTACTAGCTGCTGGTAGCCTTTGGGCTGCACAGTGAGTGGGTTTCTTTTCTCTGTGTATCTTAAGACGAAGAGGCAGTGAAACATCTTTTCATTCATCATTCACTCTTCTCTACATTTCTTTATTTGTGATGCATTTGGAATGAAATATTATAAATGAATGCTCTTAAACTTGCAGTATGTGCTGGAAATCAAAGGTGACTTTGCTGCATTGCTACAGCCTGTTTGAAGAGCTTGACTTGTGTCTGCACTCCAGCTTTTCCTCTACTTTTCCATGAAATTGTGCAAAACATAAGCTGCTTGTGCCCAGTGGCTATAAACATATATCCACGGACTGCCTTGGGATGCCACAAGTTGATAATTTGATAGTTATAGATGAATAAGTGAATTAAATAAAAGTTCACATTTCAGTCATTGTTTTTTTAGGGGTTAGGGTTAGGATAACACAATGTTTCAGATTTTCATACAAGAATTTCAACTATAGATTATTTCTATTACCTCATGACAAAAACTCTATAGAGATCGGTTTGTTTTCTCTTTTCTGGAGTAGTGTTGGGAAAAGCAGTTCTTTAGAGAATACTGAATCACTAGAAGTTCATTAAAAAGATTTGTTCAAAAAAATCCATTTACCGAATCGTTCAATGCTTGGCAGGAGCCCTGACTGCATGGTGCATAGTCTGACTCCCTGAGCTGACACACAGCCGAACGATTCATGTTTCAGTTCATGGCTCAGCCCTGAGGCCCACTCTCACTGTGAACGTACTGATACGTTCACCAGCACAGAGGTTCGCAAACGACACAACATAGAACGGTCGTTCAGACGTTCGCAAGCAACATAAAGACACGATCGCAAACGGCATGACTCTGCTTTCAGTAGAGCGTTCAGTAAAGGACACGTTCATGAACACCTGGGCAAAGTGGTAATGATTGTGATGTGTCACAACAATCAGCAATGAGAGGAAACTGAACATTAAACTGATTTTCAAGTATAACAGTAACATGTGATGAACTTGTAACAGCCTCAGTGACTGAATCACTTCTCGATTATGAGCCTTACAAGTGTCCACAGCCGCGCACAAAGTCAGCCGCCTGTTGATGACACCAGCAAATTATTTCTGAATGTGTCAGAAAAATCAACAAGGAGACTGACTGTCAGGACTCTGATTATTTCTTTCAACACATCACACAGTTATGAACTTGATGTAACACAATAACTTTGGAACAAAACAAAAGAGTTTGCATGTCACCTTCGTCCTTTTTCTTCTCAAAATGATCCCAGATTTTAGATTTCTTGCCCGACATGATATTAATAGTTAAACCGCGATATCGCAGGGAGCTGCTGTGAAAAAAAAGTTGAGTGAGTGTCACGACTTCCTGTATCTGTCCCTTCAAGTTAAAAGCCCTCTAGCCTTTCATACACAGTTTAGTCATATAGATTTTGACTTAATTGTCTGCGAGCAATGAAAATTTGGTCGACTAATGACTTCTGGGTCGACTAACGCTTGGTCGACTGTTTGGGGGCAGCCCTACCGTTCAGTTTGTTCACTCGAACAATTTGTTCCTTTCAGTGAAACGTTTGCAACACAGTTACATGATGCTCCTCTTAGCTGGTTAGCTCTCACCACCGCAAAGGGTCAGGCATCATCTGGGTGTAGCTGCTTTTTGAGAGGGCCTTTTGTTGTGATCGTTGCCTTGTACCATGATTGATGTGAGGACAGGATTCGCAAGGCTAAGTTAATATTTATTTCTGATGGCCAGTATCTATCTTTAGATGTTAGTCCAGCTACAGTGTTGTACTTAAATAAATTGGATGTGATGTGTGGGTGTGGCAGGTCTGCAGCGTTGATGCAGCTCAGTTGAATCACAGACGGCAAATGAGCATGTCATTAATTTTGCTCGGGTAATTGTTGCAGTTACTTTTTCAGTGATTGCCAATGCCAGTGAAGACATAATCACTACACGGGGCAGTGCAGACAAAGTTTTTATTTGAAACAACAATTTCCATCCAGACGAGCGTTTTCGTTTCAAATCTGAAAACAAATATGTTGCCGAGCGATCATGAGCACTGGACATGCAGGAAGCAGATTGCCTGTTCTCCAGCTATTTGCAAAAACTACAAACAAGGAATAGCAAATGCAGAATTCAACCCCTCTAAACAGCTGCTAGCAAAGACAGCAAGGTGAGTAATGCTTGTAATTTGTTATCTGTGGTGCTTTCACTGCTGGTAAATGGCAGACCCAATGACGGAGCAAACCTGACTCTTCTATTGAGTTTTCATGTTAAAATGAGTAGACTGGACAGGAGGTTAAAAACACTCACTCACACTCACAAAAACAAAGTCATGTATTTTCAGGCAAAACCATAAAAGTGTGGACGTAGCATTCGATGATATGTTTTGGTAAAGTAGAGAAAAGCTGTTGCCGCACCGATAGATGCTTTGAAATAAATGACCACACATTTGAAGTACATGCCAGGAGCAAATAAATAACCAAGCAGCATTATACAAATGTACACTGGTATGCCATATACAGTGATATCCTCAGTATCCACATTTTGCCCAGTCAGATGTTGATAACAAACAAATAAATAATAGATATCTGAAAACGCCTTTACAAGACACAGCTGCTGCAGTTCAGGCACCTGCAGTGGACTGTGTGCTCTGGTGTGTCCAGTCGTGAATCAAAGGCTGATCAGTGTTTGTTTATATCACCATAAACTCATCAGTCCTGATATGAGTATAACTGATGAGCCATAACTGCACTCTGCTGAGCCCCGAGATATATTTTTAACTCTATGAAAAACAAGGCGAGATGAATGAGCAGAAAGTTTATCTGTGACATTAGTCAAATTCACTCAAGTTCATTTTCCCATGAGAACTGAGTGGGTTGTTTGTGTTCAGCGGCACACTCAGCAAAAACAAAAGATGAAGAAAAAGTGTTGTCTAGCATCCTAAGCAGTGACAAGTCGTAGAAGTGACCTTGATGAACACATTAACTAAAGGAACAAGTACACACAGACACGCAACGTCTCAGATCTCAGAACATCTAACTGTTGTTTACTAAGTGTGAAAATTAAAAGTTACTTCACAGCAACGGCTACAGATTGAACATCATTTTACTTTTTAACTCCAGCATGTTGATCCCTGCCAAAGCTGAGGTAAACAAGTAACGAGCTTCTGATTAAAGAGCATGAGATACAGGATCTGATTTCCTAAATGCCTGTGACAAGTGAAGTGCAATCTACCAAAAAATCCTATGCATTCAAATATGCATACCAAAAATTTAGAAAGAGCCCTACCAACACAGGGATTTGGGTTTTAGAGGCCCTAAACATAATCTTTTGGAAGCACATGACTGTGTGGGGGGAACAGAGTGTTTGGCTGATGAGAAATGGAGCATTTCAAATCACAGACTATCCCATTTCTGGATAGGTTTCAAACAGGAAAGACCCTATTTCGGCGTGTGTGTGTGTTTGACTATTACAGATGTCTTGCAGTTTAAAGAATGTAAAAGTATCTATTGTTTTCTAGGCTGTTCTCACCCCCTCTGTTTTTCCCTCTTTCTCTCTCTCACTCTCTCTCTCCCTCTCTACCTGCGCAGCCCAGAGAGCCGATTAAAAAAATTGCTCAAAGGATTTGGGAGCACATTCTCCTGTGTTTAGCCTAAAAACCTGGAAGAAAGTGGGGCATGGTTCAAGGAGTCTAGCCTCTCTCTGTGTGATTGAACATTTTGTTCTCTAAAACAGGCAAATATTTTCCTCCAGCCATCCATCTGCTCCTTTGTCTGTGCCTCTAAAGGAAATATTGTGTTGACATTTTCTCATCTCCATGCAGGTGGAAAAACAAGAGTCCCCGGATGTTGTACTTTATCACAGGTCAAACATGTGCACTGTGCGTGCTTGGTCTTTAACTTTACTAAAACTAATGGCTCCTGCTTAAAATATTCCAGAAGTTGTACATGGCTAAGTAAGAGGTGTTACTTCTTTACTTCTTCTCTTTTTTAAAGTCAAGCTGAAGTCTCTATTAATAAATAAATAAATAAATAGTACACATCATAGAAAAAAACACCCCCAACATACAGGCTAACATTGTTGTAAGAGTACAAGATTTATTGCCACATACTTTTGAAATGAGGATTTTTACCTTAATGTTGTTAGTATTCCAACATGGGCTGCCTGAGGAGTATTCTCATTCACAGTTCACCAGGAATGTAATCCAAGATCAGCTGACACATGTTTGATATCATTAAGTCATCTTCATATCCTCTCACATTCACGTTGATGCTCGTCCGCTGTGACTTACAGGTCTGAAAACTCTGCAACAGTTGTGCCACCAACTGCTTATCAGAACAGTAAGACTCACAAGGAAGGGAAGTTCTGAGGAAGTCTGGGCAAGTCAGCTCCAAGCACCTCCCCTCCTTTTGAGCAGGACATGCAGGGGGCCAATAGGAAAGGAGGAGACCAAAGGACCGTTTGGTTATCAAAAGAAATGAGAGGTGACGTGATTAAGTAAATGAAAAGGGATACACAATATGGAGAGCACAGGGAACACATGAAGCCTTCCCTTAGGCAAATTCCTGAACAGGAAAGTGGAGCACAGCAAATAGAATTGTATTGTGTACATTGCTGAGGCCAAACAATGACAATTGCTGTTAGGGTGTCAGCCAGGGTGTTAGGTTTCTCATCCGCAAAGTTGATTTCTATGTGAAGTTGTCTGGGCTCCTGGGGTAAGCCCTCTTGGTCTGGAGGTATTGTACTCCTTAGGCCCCAGTAACTCCGCTGAGTACTTCTGACAGATTTCTACTGACAAGCTCCCTAAAATCCAGAGGCCTTTTCAACATGGGAAGGGACGCAGTCGCTCTCTGCTATGCAGCATAACACGCTGTGCAAAGCCGTTTGAAGTGCACCGTCAGAGAAAGAGCGGGGAGACAAGTTTGGAGGATGAGAGGAGTTTGGCAGGGACAAGAGTTCAGACTTCATCATTTGATACTTAGGAGGCTGGCTGCAGAATTTCTTATAACTCTTGCAGCAGCTGTGTTGTTAGTGTTATAGCCTGCGATGCATGTGTACTTAAGGTTAAGAGTCAGATTCAGATTCAAGATTTGAGTTCTGTTGATTTACATTCTCTCTCCATGGTGTATTTTTGTTCAAACAGCAGTTTAAACTAGCCCAGGGGTCCTCTTTCAATCCAAACAGGACAATTTAATCCTTTAACTAAAGTTTGAAAAATCACCAAAAGTGGAATAATGAGGTTTCTCCTTGACAACATCATGACAAATCATTTGCAGTGGGTGGTAGTGTGTTACCTCTAGAAAAAAAGAAGAAAGAATTAAAAGCACATTAACCACATGATGACTATGCAGAACACTGTTGGTAAAGTTTTATCTCTCTTGTACCAGATGCTACTCTATACGCCTGTAATAATGCAGCAGTGGTGTGTTAACTGTGAGTCATCTGTCCCTGGAGGCAAGATATTATGTCAACAAAGCAAAAACCAGTTTTCTGTGCCAGAATTCACCTTCATCAGCATCACTGGAACAAGCCAACTGTACTCAGTGTGTTTCCTGTAACTGATCAATCTCCTAACCCTTTTGACAGCCCTTAAGTTGAACAGACTAAGTTCTCTATCCCTCTCCGTCTTTCTGTCTCTGTCTCTCTCTCTCTCTCACACACACACACACACTGCAGTTCCCCAATGACAAGCTTCTCAAACTTTGGGACAAAATTGATCTCATCTCAATATTTGTAATTCCTTCTACCCTGTCCGTGGAATTTAAAAAGGCTTTGATAGAACAACACTGAAAAAAGATAGCAAGCTATTTGCTGAAGCTTTTGTTTGCCAAGGTTGAAAGCTTCTCAAGATTACCTCCTCACTGGCTGTGAACTAGTTGCCTCCAACAACCAATCAAGGGCTGTAAACATTTTAGCAATGTGTTTACCAATTCAATGAAAAAGGTGAGATTTGTAAGCCGCTTGATAGAAAATGATGCCTGAATGGTTGGAACTTGAACAAAAGAGCAAATGTTTGCTCTGCCCAGAAAAATAAGATAGAATAAGAATGAAAAATTAAAGCTGCAATAAACATTTAAGGCTCAAATTGTTATATGTAAGGTGAAATGGGTCATTTGTAATGACAAACTTAAGGAATTATCAGTCCGTCAGCTTTGTGTTTAAGTATCTCTCAGAACATTGTTTTGGTTTTATGTCCAGTAACATGATTATTTTGGCTGGGTTTGACAGTTTGCAGCAGATTATTTGGTGGAAATAGGAACCCTCAGGGTGCTACCCCAGACAGACAAAGTTACTAGCCTGCAGTGTGGAGCAGTTTAAGAGCCAAATGTTTTCTAAAGGAGGCGTTGAACACCAAAAAAGAGCTTCAAAGAAAGTGCATCACTTTCCAGGTGGGTGGAACTAGGCGACATCTAGTGGCTGTAGACATGTATGACAGCAGCAGAAGGTGAAGCATGTATGTAAGTTTTTTTTTTTGCTAATGCAGTTGATACTATACCATCTTAAACTGGCAGTAAAATTGAATAGATGCAGCCTTAATGGATGTATAGTAAGTTACATCTGTAGTAATCCGTTTGTAAAATCCAAACATTACACATACAAGTGTCCACCTCCTCACATTTATCTTTCTCAGAACAAAATAATTGCTACATTGGGAAAAAAAACTGCTCGACAAATGATAAAACCTGAAGTTGAAAACAGATTTATTTTTATAATTTATAGTGCTGTGCAGAGGTGTAATGAATTGCCATACACAAACAAAAGTGAGGGCATCTGAATAGAGATGACAAGTGAAGAGGCAGTATGACAGAGAGCAGACACTACAGAGAACAGACAGTCATTCAGCTGAAACAAGCAGATGTTTAAGAAGTGATGTGAAGAGCATTAACATTACTTCTTAAACACACACACATCAGGTGTCTGTTTCAACTTCACACACCTGATATAAAAGAGTGTGTCCTGGTCACTGTAGCAAGTATGAGTTTGTCTCACAGTATAGCTTTTGGAGAGCTCACCAGGTGTTGCTGTAATTGAAGTGATGTCAGAAGGAGCGCTTTGCTATTCTTGCCTGTAGGGTCCAGAGAGAGAGAGAGAGAGAGAGAGAAACAGAGGGAGGTAAGACAACAAGTCCCAAACAGCCTCTCAGACACAACCTTGAGAGTGATATTTAAACATTGCCAGAGAAGATATGCAGTGTTTTCTCTCTGAGGGGGGACAGAAAAAGGAGGAGTGAGATGAAAATGAGAAGGAATTGGATGCCTATACTAATACTAATACTACTGGACTTAATCTCAGTGTTTATCTTTTTTATGTTGCAAAATCAACATAGACGTCCAAAAGTACAAGTGTTGCTTCTTGTCAGGGTGGAAAGCCCCTGAAAGCAGGAGAAATGAAAGCCAGAATAATGAAATTAAGGGTTCATGGAAGGGACACCCTTAAAGCTGCCGAGCAAAATGCTTCCAAAACATTTCAGTGGTTATAAAACATGGCTTCACTATCATCTTTGTAAGGAATTAGAGTCAAAGTCAAATTCGAACCACCTGCAGACACAGAGGAGCCTCCAACATACTATACAAAAATGAAAAAAGAATGATAATATCTGAGTCCTATGAAACTTAAAATGGTACTGTATTAGCCTCTTAAGGGTCATACCTAGAGAGTAAGAAGGGAAGGAGAAAGGAGATAAATGAGCGAGGATAGAGGGACGGTCAGAGGGGCAAGGATAATGAGGTCAAAACCATCGTCATTAAGCCAATCAGAAAGATTGATACTGGGGTCGGTGGCCTTGCTTACCAAAATGAGGCAATCAGAGATCTGGATATTAAATGTGTCCTTTGGGCACTGTATGAGATTGTGCTTAGGGTCATTTAGGTTTTAATTTACAGTTGAGCTGCAAATACTTCAATAGCTATCCCAGCCGAACCCCACCCATGTTACACAAGCACTACAAGTCTCTGGCTGTTGACCTTTTAACCTACAGCATATCTACTTTACCTTGACACATTTTGAAACCAATCTGAAACCAGTACAAAGAATCATAAGGCTGGGGACAGCCACATCTTGCCAAACACTGGCTTCAGGGGTGTTAATTCAAACAAATAATTTCAACAGTGCTATTGTCTACAAGCTCCTGCTCCCAGCAGCTAATGGTAGTGAACATGATTGTGAGTTGGATGGATGCCCGAACAATTATGTGTGTAAAGACAAACATGGCGTTCTTCAAGTGAAAGGGCTTTTGTTTAACTGGCAGCTCTTGACTGCTGGGAGAAGTGAGTGAGGGGATACAGGATGGGATACATAACCAAACACTGTCAAGCAGCAATCTGCAAATGTGCATTCCAGTCACAAAACCCCGAATGGGGGAAAAAAAAAAAAACAGCTAGAAATTTGACTACAGGTCTAATTCTAGATGTTGGTGTAATCATAACTGATTATCACTTTCATTATGGTCTTGGGCTGCTAGTTTAAATCCCTGCGTCTTAAGTAATTATATTTCCTTATATATTAGATTTCCTTTTCCTACATGTGTTACTTTTGTTAAATGGCTGGAATGAAGAGTGTCAGGTCCTTATACACTCGTGGAGCCTTGACAGAGATCTGCTGCTCCACACAGTCAACAGGACTCTCCTCTTCTGTATAAACAAGCACTTCAAACAAGGGTCATTTCACCCCCTAGTGTCATGAAGCTGTTACATCATCCTCTGGCCTGTCTAGCAAAAAGGGAGGGTGCTTTTCTAGAGGCAACAACACAGTAAGATAAGCAGGGATATCTTGTGTTGTGAAGATTGGCATATAACCCAGTTTTCTTACTTTCTTACTTTAGTGCTGGTGTGTATTTCTCTCAGTCACTCTACATCCAGATTGCACAGTGACCACCACCCACAGATTAGTTCCCTCTAATACTCCTCCTGACCACAGAAGGACCCCGGAATAACTGGTGTTACTATAGTAACCCAGCCAAAATACATACTGGCACCAGTTTGTAGGGTGTATGCTGTGATGTTAACTTTTGATACCTATCCAAACAGAGACATTTTGTGATGTCTCTACTAGGTTGAGTTTATCTGTAGAGTTCAGCGTGCTTAAAAAGTAAAAAAAAAAAAAAACTAGTGCAACAGATTTGAACTGTTATTAATAAGCAGTTGTATGTTATGTAATGTAATGTTAGTATTACCTTTACAGGAATGTCATCCTTTATAGTCCAGAGCCTGTAGCAAATTTGAAGGACACTGGTTTGACAGTAAACTATGTGGTGATGGATCCACGATGTACTGGTGAGCTTTTTGTTCACCTGAAAAGAAGAGTAAACACATTTAGTCAGGACAAACAGACAGTAGAGGCCAGCTCAGTGTGTGTGTGTATGCGTGTGTGTGTGTGTGTGTGTGGTCCCATATAACACTCTCTCCATATTTAAACCAGCAGGGATTTAACAGAATGAATTAAGCAAACATCAGCTACAGAAACAGGCAGATTTCTGTAAATAAACATTTATCCACTGGGCTATGGTGGACCTAAGCCTTGATAAATCCCAGTTAAGTAAATGTAAATGCAAGGTGAAGGACAGTCTATAATCTGGTGATTTCAACCTATTGTACATGTGGCTAAATGTATATGTGCACGCATGTTAGAGTAGCAGTGTGATTGAGTTTTTAGCACTGTCAGCAATAAGGCTCTAGGTTTGATTCCTGCAGCCTTTCGGGGTGAGGTTTGCATGTTCTCCTTGTGCATGCATGGGTTCTCTCCTGGTCCTCCAGCTTACTCCCACAGTCTAAAAACATTCACAGTAGATTGATTGGTGACTCCGAATTGTCCATAGCTGTGAATATGAGTGTGTATTTGTTGTTTGTCTTTACATGTCAGCCCTGTGATGGACTGGTGACCTGTCCAGGGTGTACCCAAGCCTTGCCCTTTGTCAGCTGGGAATAAACCCCCTCTCCCCACCCCACCCCAACCCAACCCAATCAAACCAAACTCAACCCACAACCCTGATAGATGGATGTTGGTGTAAGGTACAAGAGTTAACCCAGTATGATGTGATATTGTGATGGAAGAAGCTGATTTTCTTAGTTACAAGTTCTTCATTTCCTGTTTTAGTGGTGAGATATGCTTATCGAAAGAATTATTCTCGTTGATACTTTGTATACTGGCTATGAAGTTGCACTTTAATACAGTATTGACATTGTGAAAGTAGGATGGGAATAAAAACCTCCTGTGTAGAAATGTATGCTTCATAAGTTTAGTGGGAAATTCTAGAAGGTCTATAATGTTCTCCATGAAGATCTCTGAAGTCAGTCTTGTAAAAGAAGAACATCAAAACTGAAAGTTCAATGAATTATTTTATAAATTTTTTGGATGTCTGTTAGTATCTCAAAGAAGATATACTCATAAGCAAATGCCAGTTTGACATGACAAGTCAATATATAAGTCAGAGTTACAAAAGAGTATATTTTCAACTGACATCAAGGACAGAGACAATGGAGATGTGCTGTTTGTGGTAGACAGGAGAGATGAAAATCCATGTCAACAGTTGGGAGATGAAATGAAGCTCTTGGGCAAAATGTAAACAACCTTTGAGATTCATCCAAATCAAGTCAGTGAAGATGTCAGTTGACATGGAAGGTTTGACTATGCCTCATTTCTAAATGGCAGATGAGATAAGAAGAAACTGGAGTTGAAGGGGTTAAAAATGCAGCAGACGTATTCAGTGCATCTCACAGGTTGAAAAAGTGTCTGTGCATAAATGTGCAAGTGAACAACTGCCATAGACAGCTAGCGTAGTATCGATCGACACACAGCATCATATCCATCAGGTTAGAGGGGGACAATATTGACACGAGTGTCTGTAACATCTATGAAAAAAACAAGTCACACCATTTCATCAGTTATCTGAAATGCCACATCTGAGATTGGCTGTTGTTAGCTGCCATTTCCAATCTCCACACGACAGTAATTGTCATTGTGGAGGTATAGGGGAGATGTTCTTCAGATCCACACCATGACAGTGGCGTTGGCTTTGACAGGTAGATGACAGGGAGGGGGGAGGAGGAGGAGGGGGGTGTTGCAGCACAGGCCAGCTCAGCTTTAGACCACACACGCACACACACATGCGCACATGCACACACGCATCCACCGACTCGTCTCCCGCCAGCAGGCCACCCCCTAATCGAGATGGAAGAGTGCTGTGGCAGATCGAAATGCCTGCAGATGACAAGGTGGGAATGGATTGGCTCCCATGCCCTTGTCATGTTGCTCCATCTGCACCAAACGGAGAGGAAGACAGATGGATTCCATGGCAGAGGCCTGGGTGGTACAGGCAGACAGGTAGGACAGGACAGGACAGGACAGACAGTGATGGCTTGGAAAAGAGATTAGATAAGAAAAAAAGAGAGAAAACTGCCATTTTTAAAAAAATATATAAGTAAACATAATCAATATGTTGGATGGACTATACACAGTAGCAGATTTGCTGTGATTGGAAACTCTTACTCTGCTGTTGAAAAAAGGTGGCTTTCCATTGTGTGTCTTTTGTCATTGTTAAAGCGCTCCCTCTTAAGAAATGGCTTATTAGGGATACTGGGCCCAGCATTGCTGAAGAAAGTGAAAATAAGCTTTGTTAACAGTGAAAATATCACTGCAAAGGCCATTCCTTTCTAAAGCTGAAGGTGCTGGAAGGCGTACTGGCTGTGGAGGGCATCTTGAATCCACCTCATGAGCACAATGTGCTGGGGAAGCCTTTAACAGGTCAGTGATCTCCTGTTACTGCTTGAGGATCTGAAACTTGTCCTTAACGATCCTTTTCCTGCTCTTTCTGCTCAAGCAACACATGAGACACAAACACAGTATGTAATATAGGCCATTCCTATGCTGCTCTCATAGCAGAGATCATTCATAGTCGGAACAACAACACACAGTTAACGCCAATCAATCAATCCTTATTATTTCGAAGCAACAGTGTCGCCATCACGTACTGAGGCAGCAGAGTTATCTGAGGATTCTTATTAAATTATTTCCAATTAAACTGTCTGACCCAAGTTTTGAGGAGTATGGGAGTTGTAACTTAGTCATGCTGGTCTCATCATCGTTGGCAGCACATTTAACGTAGAGGGCTAATGTTTTAATTAGTCCAAGGATTGTGTGGAAAATGCTCATAGCTTCATGGGATAATATACCGGGGGCTGTTAGATTTGTGTGTTTTACCCAAGGTGATTTTGTGGCAAACGCTGAAAGGCAGGTTAATGTTGTTTCCCCTCCGTGGAGGATTAATCACCTGGTCTCATAACTACCTGCCAATGTAATCATCCCAGAGAGATAGGGAAACTCTGCCACCGGCAAACCTGGGAGACAGCAGGGGAAACAGAGGGAGAGATGGGAGGAAAAAGAAATTAGCCAAAAGCACTTTGTAATACTACCACTAAATATTTTTTGTCACTGTCTGCAGCTCATTGTGTCTGCCAATTTGTGTGGCTATCTCTGTTTCTTTCTTCTTTGTCCCCTGTTGCTGAAAATGTGGCCTAGTTATGGGAATTGTTTAAAAAGGTCCACTTAAAAGCAAAAAGGTCAAATACTGTTGCCGTTAATTCAGCTCTCTTAAAGAATTTTCAAAATATCAGATCTCAGTTTCCAGGAAAATGTGTTCTGACCTTGTAATACGATCTTGATGAGTATGTCCCAAAAAATCAGGGAAGATATAATTTTTGTTGCCTGAAATATCTTCCATCTGTCATGTTTCCTGTCATGGGGATAGGTTTATGGGATTACTCATTAATGTACATAGCCGGTGGATGAAAATGCAAAACGGTGGAAGGCTTCCTAAAGCGACGTGTCAGAGTGAGATTGAAGCAGCATTTGTTCCTGTTAGCTGGGCGTCTCACATCGACATCTGCTGATGAGAGTTTGTCTTGGATGATGTCCTTCATTTCACCTCCCAAGGTCTCTCCCGGTACTCCCACCCCCCTTTACACTGCTTCCCCTGCATTGAGATCATAAATTGCTGAATATAAAGCCTTGTTTCCAGTCCGTTAGACGCAGCAGTCACTGCCAAGGGCCTTCACATCCCCTTTTGCACCTATAACGGCACTTAGATGGAAAAATCTGGCTCTCTCTCCACACACACACACACACACACACACACACTCATGTCTGATATGTGCATGCATCATTCAAGTGGCAACCCATATCCAAGCTTAACCCCCCCCCTCACACACACACAAGGCCACGATGTAGAAATGCCATTTATTGTAAAGGGACACTTGGTTAGAAACCACACATTAACAAAAGACAATATTTACCTTTCCTGACAGTTTCTCTTGTTTTTCCCTGACGTACATGTAGAATCTATTCTAAGGTTAATATATAACATGTAGAACTATGAAAGAAATGTCACTATATATATATGTTTGTGAGGCAACGAAAACTGCTTCCTCTGCTTTTCTAGACTGCCATTAACATGAAATGATTTTCACGTGGTCGACTCATGAAAAGAGATGTTAATCATCTCAGTTGTTTTATCATTTTATGCCTTTAGCTGTTCACTGATCATTCTGCATTGTGCTTTTTCTGATGAATATCTAAATCCTTAGAAATGACTTTATTACCCCTTTCAACTTTATGTAAAGCAGCATACCTTAATGCTTAGTATTATTTCTTATTGAGAGGCTTGTTCACATCAATTGATGCATCTTGTTGATGGCAATAACATTTGTGTGTTCTTTATAAGTAATTCTAACCCATTCAAACCCACACCTCCAGTCTGCTCTCATTGATTGGACTCCAGCTTTGATAACACCTGACTCCAATGTCATTAACCTTTTTTTTCAGCCTACAATGTTTGAATGATGAATTCAAAATGTCTTTCAATCCAGAAAAAAAAATCCTTTTTTCCAGGATTGTGTTTGCATATGCAGATGACTCTCCTCTTAGTTTTCTTCAAATCTGTCAGAGCAGAATAACTTAATTTTGTTGAATATAGCACTGGGTGACCACAGCAAACTACCAGTGAAACTGTGCATGTCCTAACCAGCCAGAATAAATGAAACACTGCAAATTGCAGAATCTTCATGTTTTTTCAAATGAATCTGTGAATATGTTAAAATGATATTTACAGCACTGAGGCTGGTTATTTTGTAAATATGGCAGAATCTGTGAAGCTCTCACATGCCATAGTTTTTCCACATTATCATCCTGCATTAATCAGGTGGATAAACTTGACAGGAACTGGGACAGAGATCCTTGAGCACATTCCCAGCATGAATTGATGGGTGCTTTTTTTTTCCTGTCGGGGTCTACTTCATGCCAGTGTTTACATGACACTGAGCCAAACAATGAAACAGATATTCTGACATTCGAGGCTAATCTCCATGCACAGTCAGCTGTAGGCAAAACACAGAGGGACAGTGGAGTTATTTGCTGGGAATTGTTACAAATCAGTGATCAAAGCACAACACAGATGCGGTGTGACCTCTGTAAACGAATCACTGAACGCACGCAACGCTACACACTCAACAAACTGACCCTGTGTGCGCTGGTGTGTACAGATGCCAGGTTTGAATGGTGGTTCTCACAGGTCCATGACAAACAGGTGCTGCGTCACTGCTCCCTGCTGAACACACAGAGAACTGGATTGTTGTCAGACTTTCCCTGCGAGCCAATGTCAGTATCAAAGAAAAACTTATTAATCTCACCTTGCAAAGGCAATTTATGCGTTTCCCCTTTTGTCAGTGCAGAGATATTTTAGTGAGATGTGGCCTTAGTTTCAAGAAGACAGAGCACCTGAGCCAAAACCTTAAGTGGAGTATCTTTGCTTATGGAACCAAAGTATTCAAAGAGAAAAAGAACGACTGATTTTTGTATTCATCCCTTAAAACTGATAAGAGCATGATGAATTCTTAGCTCAATGGACCTAATGACATCTGTGACATCCACTGATTTTCATCAGAATCGGGACTCGATAAACAACAGACATTAGTCATCTATTACTGTTGCACTTTATTTGAATATTTCCCCTGGCAGAGTATGCACCTCTCTGTGGCCTTCAGTCTGTGGTCAAAATGTGGCACTTTTTTCCTCAGCTGTGAAGAAGGCATTTAGTTAAATCTTTTCATCCAGAGAAATTTCAAATGGAGGCGTTGATTCAGCATTGGACTGAAGACGAGACTCTTTGAAGGAGGAGTCCTAAGATCAGGGCTGTAGGCACAAGCCATCCAGGTGGTGGCCTAGGGCACCAACAGCTGGAGGGGTGCCAAAGATAAGTAGGAAATAATTTCTAATTGCTCCTTATCCACTTTTATAGGGGTAGTTCAACATTTTGGCAAATTCTCCTATTGCCATAATCCCTATAGTCATAGAAGTCGGTTCATTACCTTTAATTATTGGTGTATGTTGTTTTGAGATCTGCGGGGCAGAGATGCGAGCTGCTTAGTGAACACAATGGCTTCTCTGATCCAGCGATGCATTTGTTTACACCACCATGTAAGACTTGCATATCAAGTAACCAGGTTCCTTATGTTCCATGCAGACATTATTATATGACCTGCAACAGGTTAAAGCAAGGAGCCAATCAGTTTCAAGACATTTGCTCCTGGAAGGACAGCTGCCAAACTGTCCCCACTGTGCTCCATTCAAACACAGGTTACCTGCTGAGCCACGTAGTTAATGTCAGTGTCAGTGTCAGTTATATAACAGTAACATTGGGCTGAAGTTGTTTTTTTATTTTGTTTGTTTGTTTTGCATCTGTTTCAGTGGATGAACTCACCTTCACAGTTCTGCTGGTAGTTCAGCTTCTGTTAATGCTGAGGTTAATGAGTGTCTCTAAATCCTGCCCAGACCTTGCTGTTAAAAAAATTATTCACACTTCCTCTCTTTTGGTGTTGGAGTCATCTGAAAGTGGTCTAGTTAAGGAAAATATCTAATTAATCTTTATTAAAAAACATTGTCAGGGCACTAATAAGTGAAAGTCTCATGATGATAACTCCTACTCCTCAGTGATATGATAATCAGGTTAAAGCCTTAATATGCTTAAAACCAGTACAACAAGGACCAGTGTGGATGTAAGAGCACTAAGTGACAGATGATGCATGTAGAATTAGAGCAAAAGTTTAATTAATTAAATGTTGTCTCCTGCACTGATTTTAAGTGTAGTTTTTAGTTGTTGTTGGGTTTTTTTTGGATACTTTCCTACATCTTCACCTACTAGACACACAGCTCCTCTCTGATTCATCTACCTTCCGCAACTAAGATTTACTCACACCAGTGTATCTTCACAGTCCTAGCACCAATTTAAGCCTCACTGACTCCATGATTTGTAGTTTTTGCAAAAGATATTTTTTGCATCTTTACCCTGTTCTTTCTTTATCTTTACTGTGTAGTTTTTGTTCAGCTGAACACATTAGAATAAATGTTTAAAAATTGCAAATTAATTAACTCCTGTACTTACCTGAATATACAGTAGGGTTAGATTGTAAGAACACATTTACATGCTAGGCCAAGCTGCACTGAATATTTTTTTCAGTCTGAAGTGATTATGGACACATGTGTTTCCCCTAAGTTTGTCTTGGCATGTCTCTTGCTCCTGCTTGGAATATTTTGTACCATCTGTATTGAGGCTTTTTGGAGGATGATCAAAAATCCTCTTGTCTCACAACAGCAAAACTGCATTTAATATCTTAGAAATTCTTTAGACATCCGTCTCCTTGCCAAGACAGATGTCTGCAGGTTCCTGAACAGAGCAGCAGGTGAAAAACAAATGCTGTGTACCAGGCCTCGTTTAACCCAGGTAAATCGGCTCATCAACTGATGCCTTACGGCTGTTTACACCTTCTCTGTCTTTGGCAGCGATATGCCTTCAGTGTGTTGCTGCAGCTCTCTGACTGTTTGATATGATGTTTTGTCTGGGTAAGCTGTCATGCCCTATACATGAACTCTTGGTAATGTCAGCTGGAGAAGACAGTTTGTTGAGGAATTCAATTGTTGTAGTTTTGTTGCAGTGTCAACGCTGTTGAAAACCTTTCCCCTAAGAGAAAAATAACTCTCAGTGGAATTTGTCTATTTAGAGACGTAGAATGAAAACCTAACTTTCAGTATCCTAAACTACACGTATGAATGTAAAGCCAGGGTGACTGTTCCTGACTTCTTCTATCTATGTTATATTTCAAGTATACTTTAACATGATGTGTTAATGATGTCCTGAATGACCTCCAGTAACAAGGCAATAGGGATTTTTTTTTTTTTTTTTGAAGGGGCGGGGGGTAATATAGCAACACCTTCCTATCACATCTGCACTGCCAAGTCATCAAATCTCTCCCACCTTTCATTAAAGAATAAAATGTGCTGCCGCGCCTGCTATACGACTTTAAACGTTAAGGCTTTTTCATTTGCAATCCCAGAGGAATTACTCATTTTCTATCAACGT
>OMNW01007786.1:45406-87037 GCA_900303245.1 Selene dorsalis
CACACACACACACACACACACACACACACACACACACACACACACACACACACACACACACACACACACACACACACAGAGGCACAGAGATGATTGATATGATGAAATACATCTAATTATAAAAACATAAAACCTAAAAGCACACAACAGTGGGATCTTTAATGTATCAGATTTACCTTGATTAACTTTGATAGAAAAAAACTTATAAAAACCTTCATGTGGAGACGGGCTCTTTGCTGCAGGCAGCACATTTTTAGGACGATGTGTTTACATCATCTGAAGTTCAACTTGTTCTTGGCGTCCTCTGTCTGAACCCGGTGTTTATCTCTGCAGCAACCCTCCTCTATCCTTATTCTGTACATTTCTAAGGAAGCCTGAGCTAATTTGCATAATCCCGGAGTGTACTGCGCATGTGCCATGTGTGTGCGTGCATGTGTGCATGTGAATTGGGATGAGCATTGACTTATTCTCTGGATTCCCAGATCTAATTATCCCTACTGGCCTGGGGACAGGGCCTACTCAATGAGCAGGAGAAAGAAGCTGGTCACAGATGAAAATAGAGCGGACAAAAAGCAGCAGATCTACAGAGACAGACGGAGAGGAGGAAATATAAAGCACACGCCGAGTTTCTTAGAACTGGGTCAGTGTTTTCTATAACTCCATCCATTTGTGAGAGAGTGACAAAATAACGTTCAAAACCAACTGACCCAGCCAATTATGAAACCACAACTGCAACTGCAAGCCACCATCCAATTTTGTGACAACAAAGACCCACTTCTTTGGGCTACACTTGATTAATTGCACTGTTAGTATAACAATATACAGACACAAAGAAAATATATATAAATAAAGTTGGTATCATCTGTAAAAAAGTGGTTATGTTGTCTTTTGACTTTTTTAATGGTTTAAGTTGAAAATCTAACCTTTTTAAGACCAAATAAGTTCTTTCAGATGAAAGATAAAGCTTTTTGGAACTTTTCACTATAATTATTTGAAGAGCTTGGTAAACAATCCATCATTCATTCATTTGATTCATTAGTTCAAGACATTGTCTTGTCATTATAAGTTATACAATAGCACTTGGTGGTAAAAAAAAAAATCAGATAAAATAAATGAATGTTTATTAAATTCACTACTATACAGTACCAGTCAATAGTTTGGACACACCTTCTCATTCAGTGGTCTTTCTTTATTTTTTTATTACTTTCTCCATTGTAGATGCAAACTGAAGACATCAAAACTATGAAGGAACACATAAGGAATTATGTAAAAAACAAACAAAAAAAAACAAAAACACAAAACTGTTAATTAAAACAAAAGTGTTATCTGTCACCTGACCTAAACCCAACTGAGATGGTTTGGGATGAGTTGGACCGCAGAGTGAAGGCAGACCGGCCAGCAAGTGCTCGGCACCTCTGAGAACTCCTTCAAGACTGTAGGAAAAATTGAATGAGAAGGTGTGTCCAAACTTTTGACTGGTAGTGTATGTGTAGGGTTTGTTGCTAGAAAGTTGATGTTTGTTTAAGCAGTTGTCAGATGACAGCAGTTAATTTAGGAAAAGCATTAGCAGTGTACTGTTGAAGAAACAACACCAACAGATGTGCTTTTGCTCAGATGATGATGAACAGACCATAAGATGCGTCATGATGCAGCAAAGTTTCCCACCATAGAGATCCATCTGTATCTTTATCCTCTCTTCAACTGGGATATAATAGAGACCCTACAGACAGGCCGAGCTCAAACTGGCAGAAGCAGACAGACAGGCACTCAGACTACTGAGAGCCGGAGCCTGGCAGAGATCCGATCCACATGAGAGCCTCCTTAGATCAGAATCCCGCTTTTACTTAGGTATGCAGATCCACTCCCACCTCCCCTCCCTGGCACCCCTCTCTCATATTCTCCTTGCCTGCCTCCATCTTAGCCTCCCCCTCATTAAAACTCTTAATTGACTCATTCACACCTGCTCGTGCACCGGCTCATTTGGGACGAGTCTCTACCACCAGAGCAGATTTTCTCATCAGCTGTGAGTTCACTCCGGTGCACACTGTCCTTCACTCACCTACAGGGCAAAACAATGATTGAGATTGTGTGGCTGAATCAAAGTGTGTTTAAGGAGGACAGTATGTGTATGCACACATAAAACTAACTGGAAGATGCTGATAAAGCATAGCTAGTTTGTCTAAAGGACCACTATCTACCTGCAGAAACAGAATATAACACTAACTCTGGTGAGTTGATTGCAGTGTGTCACCACCTGAAACTAGTTAGAATGAGCCTTTTATCTACAATGGGAGCAGAAGCGCACCATGTTTCTACAGGAGCTTAGATTGGACAAAGCAAACACTTTTTTACCTTTTTACCCATTTAGCTAGCTGGCTCACTCATTGGTTTGGAGTTTATAATCTGGCAGTAAACTAACAAAAATAACCAGATCCAAAACCGATCAAAGCATATCCTATGAAAAGTTGGTTTCATGTTGGAACGTGTTAAGAGGGAGAAGTTGCCTGACAGTCTGCTGTGGACTGAACATGACAATATTCACAACTTAACATTTATGAAAAAAAAAAAAATTACATATATCATATTTTTTTCTGATCTGTAGACTCTTATAGACTAAATGAATATTAATAATTGAGAGCTTTACAGACACCAGACTTGATGAAAACATATAATATATACATATATATACACATATATACACATATATATACACATATATACATATATACATACAAAAGCTATGCTGCTTTTGCAGCAACCTGAAGTTAGTGGTACATCATTATGTTTGAGTTACGAAGAACTTTACAAAGCAAAATAGTAAAACAAAGATTAAAACTTAGAATATCTTCATCCCTCTTTAAAGGCAGATAATTGGCTGAATTCTGATAAGTGTAAGAGAACATCAGCTTAACAGAATGATGAAATGTAAGGGAAAATTCAGTGCAACAACATTACAAGGCCTTAGTGGATTCAGGCATGTTGTTAAATAAACCATCAGCTTTTCAGCCATCACTTTCAATGCTCTTCCTCCATCCTTCAGCTTACTTCTGTACCATCACTAATAAAGGCCTCATCAAAATCACATTTCCTGAATGTAGATGGTAACCTTTCAAAAGCGACAGGAAATTAGATTTCCCAAAATACACCACAGAAGCAGGTCAATGGAAGCAAGCGGCCAGTTGTTAAGTGTCCAAACTGTCATCCGTCACACAAAGACATATCCTGTCCTGACAAGGTCTATGTCACCAGTACATCTTCCTGTCTCACTGCTAATGTCCTGTCTCTCTCTCTCTCTTTACAGCCTGTAAGCTTTTTCACATCTATTTCCCCTCATCTGCCTGTTTTTAATAGTTTTTTTTTTTTTTTCTGGAGAAGTTGACTGAAAGCCTTTAAATTTGCAGATCTATCCAGGTTCCTATTCATCCAGTTTGTACAAATTAAGTCCTAGACGCTGCCTTGAACGGTCACAGTCATAGTATAAACCCACCTCGCTGTCATTCAATTGCTGCTGCTGTTTCCAATCTCATGGCTTCTCCCTCTGTCTTGTTTTCCTCCCCTCCCCTCTTTTCCCACAGTGCCAATGCATTTTGTGGCTGTAATGAGACTTTGCGGTGCCCTCTGAGGGTCAGAGGTCACTATGCAAATGTTGGGCTCCCCGCATGAGTGTGCACGTGTATGGGCTCGTGTTTGGTCAGGGTAGCAGGGCTAACTGTGGGTTTACATTAGTGGATATACAACTCGTCAGTGCATGTTACTGTCAGTGCACATATCAGTCTGCACATGTGGAAGTGGATTGATATAGTCTAGGAGTTATTTTTGTGTTTAGCTGGTGGTACAGATTAGTTGAGCTGGTATACATAACAGATTGTCCCAATTGTATTAAAAAAACAAACAAACAAACAAAAAACATAATTTACCATGAAATACTAACACATCATTTTATTTTTGTTATTAAATGCTACAAAAAAATATTTAAAAACTCCAAAATACTGATTAAAATATATCTTAAACTGATGAATTTTACATTCTAAACACTGCCATACTTCTGTCATTTGCAAAATGTATGGATTGTAACACGACCATTCCTGTCTGTGTGCAGCACTGAGACTCGTGTCTTGACTGGGTTTATCTGCAATGAAACTGTTATCTGTGACATGAAAATCACGTGCTCTCTTTGAGAGTTCCTTTTAACACACTGTCGCGCTCACTAATTTACACTCTGTCAATTTTTCAAGTAATTGGTATTTAATATTCAGACTTGTGTATGGTGTTATATATTGCAGTCGATGCATTATTTGACAAAGCCACACCGCTGAGGCTGCTGAGGACAAATTTGGTGTAAATTTAATAAAGGAAATCTGGATGCTTAAAAGCCTCTATTAATCATGAACAGACAGCCAAATTATTTCACAGCATTAGTGAATTCAATACATTAGACTCATTTGCCAATATGTCTATTGACAAGGAGCAGAACGAAATAAGCTTTTAATGGTTTAGATTATTTAGACGATGAGGGTATGCAGCGACTTAGTGTTTGTGTGTGCTCCTGAGGCACTTCATGTCTCTGTGGGGACCAATTTGACGTTTAGACCTTGAGAGTGACGACACTTTTTGTTGAGTGTGGACATTTTGGCTGGTCCTCAATTTTTCAAAGGCAGCTTGAAAGTAATTGGTTTCAGGGTTTAACTTAGAATTAGGTTTAGGTCAAAGTCAGGGTAACGGCTGGGGTTGGGCATATACTTGAGATGGCAGAGGTTAGGGCTAGAGGCTAGGGAGAGCATATTATCAGCGAGAGTCCCTACATTTGTGTGTGTGTGTGTGTGCGTGTTACAGTTGATGGGTGGGACATACAAACCTTAAAGGTTATTAGAAGACGATCAATAAAATAGTGTGTGGAATTCACTGAGATGAAACAACAATTAAACCGTTGCTTCTGCCTCATACAAACACTGCACATTTCACATTTCATACAAACAAGTTTCATAAAGAATGCATGAAACTATTACAAACATATCAGATGATAATGAATGACGATGTAAAACTCAAGATACAGTAGTACTTAAGTGCCAGCTTTTTAAAGGTGTCTGCACATGGCTACATGGCACGATTTAGACTAGAAAAAGAATATCGGCAATCAGTAAAACATACATAAGAGTTAAAATACATATAAATTTTCACATGTCTGTTGCATGTGTGATTTTCGTGATGTTAACAATGACCTTCGAACAGAAAAATGCAACAGAATATCATAGCTATTTCAAGAGAGCCTTCACAGTAGTCTGTGCTGTGGACCTAATGACAAGAGTCTGCACTATGAAGGACCACCCCAAAGCTAAGAAATGCAAATTTTACACCACATCTTCAGAGTAAAACTATTACATTGATGAAGACATGCAAATGTTGTCACTTCAAATGTCGAAATTCAAAACATTTCCCTACCTGAAGTACCTTCTTGGGTTTATGTTGCCCCAACAGAGGGATGACTTCAGAGCCACCTGCATGGAGAGTTATTGACATGTGTCATTATGTAATGTCTGGGCACCCTATCTCCAATTCTTCAAGCATATTCCCTTAGGTTTCCATTTAGCACCTTGAATGTGTTAATACAGTGGTGGTGGTGGTGGTGCAGAACAAACGATGTGTTACACGCAGTGAATTCATTGATAACATTTATGCTGTTAATGTAAACATCAGTGAGGTCTTTGGCTCATATTTGTGACGTGATTGCATCTTTAACATCAGGAACACCATCTTGGTTGAAAAAAAAAAAAAGCGGCATGTTAACCTGGTGTTAACACACCACCTGGTGTCAACACACTGGGTTAATACACCTTTACTCTCACATCCTCACTTTGTCTCCACAGTTTGCCACTTATTGTAGGACCTGTTACATAAGCACTAGAAGTTTTCAGACAGACTCACATAAGATGAGACCTGGTTCTTTGTCATTTGCCAACAAATCAACAGTTACAATGACAGTGAAACAACATTTTTGTGGATTTGTGCCTGCAGTTGTACAACATATAATTGGTACGCACATATGGGTTTTCTTCACTTCTCAACCCCTTAAAGGTTTTGTGTACATCATACTCAGACTCTTGTCATCTTTCAACTTTTTGTGTTATCTGCCTTTGTCAGATCCCCTAAAAGGCAGCAAATAAAAAGCTTAAAAAACAAGTGGTCTCACAGCTATTTTTCATGCTCAGTGCCTTTCTCTGCGCCCTCTGCACCCCGCACTTCATACCACTCAGAGATTAGTTCCCCCTGAGTGGTGCTCGCTCCAGGAAAATGGCCTCATTAACAGCCAACGAAGCCACGCTGTGGGCAATCTGATTCTGTCTGCGATTAGGCTGCACAAGGCTCTTAATCTGCCTAGCACATGATGGACACTGGCGGAGAAATTGAAACCGTCCATGGCAGGGCAGCTCTGTGTTATTATAACATAAAGAACGGTTATTAAAGTGTCTGCAGTGTGGGGGAGTCAATCCTAATAAGCTCCACAGTGCTGCCTCTGCTCGCTCGCTCCGTGTGTGCTCTCTCTCATTTCCCTCTCCTTCCTTTTCCTACCCACACTCTCTTTCCAAACTCTCACTTTTGTCTCTCTGCCATGACAATGCTGTGAAGTGAAGTATATTTATCCCTGGTGTGATGTTCAGACAGTGAATATCAAATCAAGCCTATCTCTGGATAATTGGCTGCAGCGGGACTTAACGTGCAACCAAGTCTGTTAGTTCCTGTAAATAATCAACCTAATTACAGTCACCAAGTAAGTAATGTTTTTACTTGTGCCTGTTTTTTGTCATCTAAATCAGGTTAAATGTACTGAACTGATTTGCAGCTTGGTGGAGGAATGAGCCGTGGACCAGGGAGGAACTTTGGAAAGAATTTTGAGATAGATCATTTAGTATAAATTTGAATTTTTCCCTCTGAAGCAGAATCTGCATTGCTTGACTCCCTGTGCCTTGGCAGAGGCACAGTCTGAGTGCCTTCTAGTTTTGTTTTATTTTGTTTTTAATCATCTGTCTTTCATATGAAAAAGATGGACACCTAGTGTTTCCAATGGGCACAAAAAAGTTATGAACCCGGCAGGGACCCTTTGTGACTTTTGAAGTGAAAAACATTGAACAACCAGTACTTGCAGCTTGTGTCTGTATTTGGTTGTGTTGTGAGTATGTTTCATGAATCAGTTTCATGAAGATCCATCCATTGTCTATACCACTTGCTCATAAAGAGCTGGGGGGTGGGGGGGTGGAGCCAATCCCAGCTGACGTGGTGCAAGGGCACCAAACACCCTGGACAGGTCAGCAGTCACCAGGTTGACACATGAGACAAAAACCTTACACACTCATATTCACGCCTTCAAATTGCCAATCAACCTAGTGTTCATGTTTTTGGACTGCAGGAGAAAGCCACAGAAGCTGGAGAGATTCCACACAGGCATACTCCACGCACCCAAGACCCCAGGAATCAAACCCAGAACAGTGACCACATCTTAAATGCCACAAACTTCTGATTTGTTGTGTAGTTAAAAAAGAGACAAATTCACTTTTCCATCCTCCTTTTTAAAAACCTTCCATCTTTGTGACATCAACACACGAGTTAGTCATTTTTCTTTCTTTCCATTTCCAGTCTTGTTGTATTTGTGAAGAGTATCAAAGCACTAGATGATAAAATCTCAAATCTCAAAGATGCACTTGATTACTTTTAAGCATATCTGCACACAGAATGTGACATGATGACAGTTGGTTGTCTATAGCAGACGGATCAAGACCCATCTGCTGTGTCTGCTCAGAGATGTTTTAGGGTGGGTTGTGTACAGGCCATCCACATCTGATCCAGCTTCTATGCAAATGAAATTGAATGAACCAAAACTACCGCAATTCCATCATGACAAATGATGATCTTCATGTATTCATGTTGTTCTTAATCTCCAGGCCTCTGACAGTAATATACAACATGCTGTGGTCCAAGTTATCTGTTAATGGTTCATTTAAGCCCCCTGCATACTGTTGCCTCTCCAGATTGCTTAATTTGTCAACATGCCAGGGCCTTGCATACAATGCATAATTACAAAATGATTTATGTGTGGAGAAACTACCCTATAGAACTTTCCTCATGGAGGCACAGTATCGGTGATGAAACTGTGTGAAAGGCATCAAGCGGTTGAAGATTTGTTTAAGGTTGTGTCACCCGGCATAGCGATGACAGATTTGCAGTTGATCACCGAGAGAGTCTTACTCTCTTGATCAGAGTGCATCACGATGGTCACACTCTGTGATCATAGATGAGTTATTGACCTCACACAGAACAGAGGCTTTAGCGGAACTGCAGCAATTCATCACATGCCTCATGGCTGGAGATAAAAGGCTTCTCCTAAGACCTTCAGGAATTAAAGGAAACTCAAGCTTCCATTTTGCCTCCCTCTTGTCTCACTCTTCTTTTTTTTTTGTGTTGTCAATTTAAATGTGGTTTCCACTTCCACAAGTAGCCCACACATACCCTCAATGTGCAGTCTATAGCTGTCTGTTGAAACTGATCCAGAAGCAGTGTGAAGGCTCCACAGTGTGACCACCTTACTTGCATATGAGCCCAAATTCCTGCCACTAAACCTTTTTGGGGGCCACAGGAGCCTGACAGAGAGTCTAGCTCCATGGCCTGATTGACATTTGATTTACGCCTCGGCTGTGACTGCACAAACAAGTCTAGTCTACCTCCCATAACTTCACTGTTGAGGCATAGAGACAACATTCTTCAGCAGTAATTTGGACTTTGCAGAATACATTGCATTGCTGGAGGCGAATTGTGACAAATCACATTTGCAGGTTTGCTGCTTGTGTACCATCCCAACTGGCTCTGTCCCTAACACATGCCGGCCTCTGTCTGCTGTTCATCTCTCCTGCCACACAACAGCAACTCAGTTCAAATCAAATTTTGTACATTTGTATTGTATTGTATTCTCTACATGAATTCATATTTTTCAACTGCGACAGAACATTAGCTTGGATTTTATCTCAGCTACTCTGGAGGTGAAATCTTGTTGAAAGAATAATTGTTTTTATATTCCATGGATAACACCTGCTCTTACACATCTGGAATGGGGTGTGCCTAAGAGTGCAATGACAATGTTTTAATGCTCACTGCAGCAACAGGTTTCCAACGAACCCTGAACCACTGTCAGCGAAACAGCTCTGCACTGCATTTCTCTTTCAGTTAGGAGAGCTTTGGGAGTATACGTACATGTTTGCAAATCCTTTCTAAATTATGTGATTTAGTGCTAATGGCTTACAGTATGAATTTTCTTTTTTTTTTTTTTTTTTTGTAGCTTGGGGTGAATGACTCCACGTGTAATAAAAAAAATAACTTACAACAAGACAGTGGAGATGTTATTATTGTCTAGGATTCCCTTAAAAGTTATCACCACTGGAAGTGTATGGCGCTAAAGGCAACATGTTTTATTGGTTTTTAAATCCATAAGTAAGACAAACATAAGACATACATGTACACACCAGCATGCAAACCCAGGTCTTGATAAGACAGTGGCAATTCTTTAAGTCAACCCACACTCCAATGCACACAGAGAACTATGAGATTACATCCGTTACATGTGTCAGGTCATGTTGTTTGTTCGCACCCTGGCATGTGGGCAGATTTGTTTTTCCGTGCACATGAATGTGTGCGCATGTAAAGGATTTAGTGGAGGATGAAGCTTTGCGAGCTTGTGTCTGTGCACATGCAATAGGACTACCCACAAGGTGAACCCCCGCTCAATTAGGAAGAACAAACAAAATGTGTGTATTCCTCACCGCTGGAGCAGGGACAGGTCCTGATCAATAGTTGCCTCTCCGGGCAGAGCTATTAGCAAACAGCGCCATGCCTAATAACTGAGGTCTGACCTTTTACTTGAATGCTTTCTCTGCTCGGCTCCAGGCCCTTGTCACAGTGCAATCACTGTGCGGCAAGGAGAAAAGGTGAGTGTTGTTTTAGTAGTTTGTAAATGTAATGCAGATTGATCACTGTCTTGCAGCAGTTATTGCTGTTTGTCAAGGCTGCAGGGAATAAAGGGACAGGGCTGAAGTTCTATAGTTAAGTGATTCATGGGCCTGCCTGTCTTTATTTATATTCAGTTATGGTGTATGTCTATAGAGGGCCTGGCTTTTTTTTACACTTGAAGTCATTTCTATCTTTCATGCATAACTGTGTGCCATACATCACCTCAATTTTTCCATGGACAGGAAGGATATGTTCTCTGCAGGAAAAAATGCTGACTACCGCTCTAACATTAACCTGGGCTGAAAAGCTTTATGAAGTTAATAAAAAGTAAATCACATAAAGTTAAATTTAAACTACAGGACATTATGGACTTTCAAAATTCAAAGACTGTGACCTCTTTGAAACAGTTGACAATGGCATAACATTAGTCAGGTTTCAGCCTTCTCCCTGTTTCATCCCCTGAGCAGTCCTTCAGTCAGTAATTCGCACCCTCTCTCCTGCTGCTTTTTGACGGAGCGCTTTGCATAAAGCAGCAGATGGACATCTCCATTAGAACCCCCTGGCTGGGCTACTTCATCAACTGTCCATCAAACTCCCTCTTCTCCCTCTCTCCACTTTTCCGTCGGCATGACAGAGGACGGTAAAGGCTCCCGTCCCCCTGCAGTGAACGCTGCTGCTGTGAGTCAAGCTGATACTCAATAATGATATCATTTCTGTGGATTCTGTCTTTTTTTGGGGTGACGGGTTGACGACGGTCCAGGAAAGCTCGCATTTATCTTGATGATAAATTGGTGCAAGTTTGGGTGTACAACAGCTGGCAAACAGCCGCGGATGTGTATGCAGTTTTTTGTAAATGTGTTTGACACAGCCTGCAATGAGAACCGTGTGGATTCTCCGGTTGGCAGCAGCTGCACTTCTACAATGCTGAGAGCTTGTCGATAAACATCCATTTCTAGATTAGTCTTCTCTCCCACTTGCAACATCAAATTCCAAACTATTTCCCCAAGTGGAAAATGTCTTTAGTTATGAAAATAGTCATTCTGGCAGCAGTGGAGTAGCATTACATGCTGTCAATTAGGCTGCAAATGAAGTAATTGAGTCTACACTGGGACAAGGTGTATTCAATATGATATTGAATCCTACTGTGCTAATGTTACTTCTAGAAACGACAGTATAGATTAAATAAACAAGAATTGCTCAAAGAAGAGCGAATCTACTATTTTTCACAGATTTACTAGCCAGGAGATCTCATTGCACCAAGCTGTCTCAAACCTGGAAGGCAGGAAAAAGTATCTCACACTACCTCCTCTTGAGTCAAAGCTGATCAAACATCTCTCATTATTACAGTATCAAAACCATCAAACATGTTTACATATGTTGTCTGTTGTCTGGCTTGTGCATTTGTCTTTGCAATGATTTGACATACATCTACATTCAGGCTTTTCCTTTTGAAGGGAAGCTCATTTGCATGCAGCCAACTTGAAGTTGGGAACAGGACAGGTGGGGCTCAAACTGGATTAGACTTGACGGTGCCCCTGAGACAATGGCAGGTAAACAGACACTTCACCAAAGTTTACACAGTCATTTACAGCTCTTTGACATAGGTAAAGAAACTTGCTAACTCAGCACTCTCGCTCCAGGCATGCCTTTTGTTATTTCCTGTTTTGTACCAAGAAAACAAAATAGAGGAGCATTAAGAAACACCAATGTCGGTGTCTGCCAGGAGCCAGAGAGAAGCGAAAGCTATGCACACATTATATAGGATATTACTGCCATGCACTCGATTAGCAGCATGTATAACCTTCTGTACTTCGAAAAAAGTCAAAATCACCTTCTCCTCTTGTGTGATATCATATTTATGGTTCTATAAAGCTTAGTGTGTCATTTGCTTCTGTAGACCGACACATCTGGATAGATTTTGTCAGGCTGTGTTGGCTGACAGCTGGGATGTTTGTTTGTTTGATTGTTTTTTTGCTGTGTGTGCAGATGTGGAATTAGTATCTGACAGTCATACTGCAGATGTGCCAGGCTCAGGTTGTGGTACCAGGGTGTAGACTGGACCAGAAGAACGTGGTTTAGGCCTGAACTTGAAGTCTGCTACAAAATGACCACGAGAAAGAGTAAGAAAAAGTCCAGGAGTCGCCACCCAACACCAGGCACCAGGCGTGTGTTTAAAACATTTTGGCAAATGAGGTCAAGTGAACTGTCAAAGTATGAGAGGCGTTGAGGCCACATCCATCAAAAGTGATGACCTAAAAAGAAACAGCCCAAACACAGCTGTGATGTTGGTCTAAAACGTTGAGTGTGTGTGATCTGTCTCAGAAAGTAACAACCAGTGAAGTGAGAATGTGTCAGCTCATCTGTGGTGTCAGCAGATGGAGAGGGAAAAACATAGATAACACAGCTGGTCTTGTGCTGCACCACTCATATTGATCATCAGGAAGTTTAGCATAACTTTCACAGCCAGGGGTTTCTTGTGCTTACCAGTGTCCAGATATTGAAAGTAGACTCCTTAGTTGTCATTACACAATACAAATTGTGTTTAAATCATTAAGTCAATTACGTGTTAATCAAGATTTTTATACAAATGTTTTTGGGCTGCAAAGGTTTGCCTCCACTCATTTCCCTGTGTGTACATGAGATTAGTATTTAGAGCCATTTGAATACTCATTACATTTCTTCATGAATATTACAATGAGGAGAAGATTTGTGTATTGGAAACTTTGCACAGTATTAATCTCACCAAGCCATGTTCAATACAGAATTACCTATTTTGCCTGCTAAGTTGACTGACTCCAACTGGAGGGTTTAGTTTTTCTTTGTCTCATGGGATTAGTTGTGATTTGAACTTTCCGAAACTTCTGAACTTCCTTTCTGAAGTATTTTTGCCCAGGGTAAAAGGCATCAGTGCAAAAGTGCCTCGGATTTTTTCTAGTTGGTTTTATGAAATTTCGCTTTCAAGGGTCCACCTGGACTCTTTTGAGATGATCTTTCAAGAGACTGCTCCTGATTAGAAATTATGCCCAAGCTGTTTCAGGAAGCCTCAGCTATCCAATTACCTCTCATGTTTCAGTCAACTGCTTGTTGTACATATCCTGCATTCTAAAACCGGAGGAATACTTAAACCAGTTTGCATGTATTTAAATGCACCTCTTCAGAGATATTTTTCTAGTGGGTGGTCTATATTTTGATGATTCATTGTTGAACCTGTTACATTTAAAGGAGGTGACCTGAGGTACTCAGTGGTTGTCTCTGTTGCCTCACAGTAAGAAGCTGATGGATTCACCCCCGCGGCTCTTTTGGCTCGTGATTGCTTTCGGTGTGGATCCTGCACATTTTGCTCCCCACCTGTGTTTGTGTGTATTTCCTCCCACAGTCTGAGGACTTGTCAGGTGAACTGGATAAATTCTCTATAGGTGTGAAAGTGAATGAGTGTGTTGAGTGTGTGTTGTATCTATTGTATCATAGCCTGGCAAGCCCTCAGGGGTATACCCTGCTTTTACCCAGTGACCCTTCACGGTAATATTAGGGCAAGAGAATTGGATGATGGTTTGTCATGACAATGACATGAAAATAACTGAGCTTAATTGTGCAGCAGTGTGATATGTTGCAGTCTTCAATTTGAGGGTAAGAGGGAGGGACAGGGCAGTCATCTTGGCACGATGACTTTGAAGTCATACAGTGAACAGCAATTGAACTGACAGATGGCGTGCGGCTGTGTATGAGGTTTGGTTTTTGTAATAATGTATGTGAAGGGACAACAGGCACAAACATATGCACAGCCTTTGAGCTTTAGCTGAAATATTTTATATATTGCTGCACAAATCTTTTATGTTTTTATGAGAGGCTGTAACAACTAAAATGAATGAGGAGTGCACTGATAAATGTTCAGTGGCCTAATCATCTCTTGAGACATCAAATATAGACATTCAGTGAGTTTCTTTTCAAAGCAAAAGCCTGTTAAATGTTGTTTCACCAAAAGGAAGTTCTCCTTTTACATTTATGAATGAAGTGGCTTCATTTATGTACCCAAGGGGGGAAAATATGACACATGCAGTGCATTATCACTGCAGCTGAGGCTCACAGGAAATAGATGTGAGGAAAAGAAGAAAAAAAAAACTCTGAAAAACTCCATTTCATTGTTTTTACATAATAATTTGATAGAAACCTGTCTGTTCATGCAGGGGTGCACCTAATATAAACACATTATTTTGATATGCAAAGGAGCAGAGCATTCTTGCAATGGCAATTGTGACTGTCAACCTGTGCAATTATCAGTTTTTCATGTTGTTAAAAGTGCAGTCTTCAATAAATACTGTTGCAGACCCAAGCATGCTGAGACTTTACTGAGACAAAACTGTTGACCAATGGCTTGAAACACTACAGGATAACTATTATTATATAGCAGTTAGCTTGTCTTTCAGTAGTTACTACCACTGGGAGTTCTCTGGTTAAACTAATGCCACCTGCAGGCAAAACTCTGTAAATGCAAAAATCTGAAATTTTGATTTGAATGGTGGTGGATGAAAAACTTTGAAAGTAATAATGCAGGAGAAATGTCCCAGCACGAGCATATGTATGGTGAAATTTCCGATCATTTGAATGTAGTGTAACTAAAAGGTCTAACCACCCCCTGGTTAGCATAAACACTTCAGCTGTGCTCACCATCCTGGTACAGGTGGGTATGTTTAGAGCCAGGATATTATCAAGCTGGTGAAAGCGTGTTGGAGCTACAGCTGACAAGGTGCCAGCCTAAAAAAAAACTGTCCTGCATGTTGGATAAGAGACAGCTGGCATCTCCTGCACACTCAGCATAATGGTAGCTTTAACTGCATCACTTGTTTTGCTTTGTGAAAAGAAACTTTATTGTAATACATGTATCTCTGTTCATCTCATTAGGAATAAACCTGTGAACTTCATTCACCTTAGTTGAATTCCTGTGGCCTATTGATCGTTGGAGAGCCAGTATTCTACAGTAGTTCCGCATGGGGAAGTGTATTGACTGCAGGAGGCTGCTGTGTGTTGCAACATTAAGGAGAAAAGATGAGTGTGTCTGTCCCGTTATGATGGATGGCCGTGGGCTGCGGAGGAGCTAATTGGCTCTTGATGAGGCTGGTGTTGCAGAGAGAAAGCATACCAGGCTAGATTAGCACATTAGCAGGGTTAATCAATGAGGAAATTAAGGTGGGCTGTTTCCCTCTTAAAGTTTCTCTTTGCTTTTTTCCCAATACTTTTTTCCCAACCTATTCTGTTTATGTGTTGGTCTGTATTAATGTTTAAAAAAAAAACACATTTTATCAAAGGCAGCACATGACATGTATCATCTGATGTAGCGCATAATTATGCTGCAATTAGCCATTAGGAGATGGTAAATTGTGGCTGTCGAGGGATGCACATGTTTAACAGCAATGCACAGATTGTGAGAGAGTGTGAAATTTAAAGGATGACTGACTGGTATTAAGAGTCCCACAGAGTAAGAAAGTATTCTCCACACCAGCAGCAGCCTGGACTGCTGACACAAAGCAGGTTGGCTTCATAGATTCGTGCCACTGACACCAAATTCTGGCCCAACTGTACCTCAGCAGGAATCCAGATTCATCAAACTAGGCTGTGGTCCAGTCTTCAACTGTCAGGCTTTGTTAAGTCTGTGCAAACTGAATCCTCAGATGTGAGTTCATGGCTGACAGGTGTAAAACCTGATGTGGTTGTGTGGTGTTGTATCACATTCACCTCAAAGTTCAAGTGTTGTATGTGGTTATGGGTTATTGTAGCCTTTCAGTCAGCTTTCAGAGGTCTCTATAGGCATACAGTGGTCTGGATAGGCACCCTCCTTTTTGAATGTATGTCGTTGTTGCAAATTGCTACATTTTGATCAAGCATTTTTATTTTAACAGCTTTTCTAGCCCGTACAGAACTGGTCACGTGATGCTGCTCAACCAATCATTTTGACTTGAAGTACAACTATATCCCAATTTTGGATTCCATTCATATCAGATATGTATATTGGCTTTAAATAACTTCTCATTTAGGCACCCCAAACATCAGGGAAAATTATTTCCCATCAGTTTTAGTAACCCCCAATTCACAGTAATGTGAACTTGGGGTTACTTAATGGTCATAGTACATTTTCCAGAAATATTTTTGAAAAGGAGCAGAGTCTTCAACAGCAAGACACTACAGCTATGAGGCTCTGATGGATGACAGGGAGGTTTTCTATCGGTGATTACTTTCTCCAGTGTTTTCTCTTGCCAAAAAAATTGAACCCACAATGGGTCAGAGAAACCCCATGTTTCTCTTTCAGAGTCCTTGCTGAAGGGTTTACAAGCTGAAAGTTTGAAGATAGCACAATTTACTTCACCACTCGACAATGTCTCTTCTAACAGGACAGCTGCTGGCCTCGAAAGTTTTTCCACCAAATGAAAGTGTAAACACAATACTGGATGAAAGACAAAATAAATGGGGGGGTAAAAAAAATGATAATAATAAAAAAAACCAAAAACAGAAGAGATGAGATACAGCTGAAGGTATTGTATATATGAAATAGCACAGCAACAAGGAAAATGGGATCACAAAGGAAAGCAGTAACTCTCAAACAACTTTCAATATTTCTCTATATTGGAAAGAGAGAATGTCTCTGCTAGCCTGGCCAGCACTAAACCAATAGTAGAGAAAGTATTTTTATATCTCAGATTACAAACTGCAGCTACAAAAAAGGGAGATGAAATGAAGTACCTACAGATACTGCTCCAATAGGGGCAATTAGAGGATGAGTAAAAGGTGCTTGTCAATAATTGCTTGTTCACAAATCTGATCAAATAGTGGAACAGCTCTGGATCTGCAGTATGCCAGTGGCGGCACCAGCACAATGCATAACTGCTTGCAGAATAATGTGATTTCAGGGAATAGCCTGGAGCTGTGTGGCCTTTAAGCAAAGCTCTGAACTCCCTACCTCTTCACTTGTTACAAGTCACTTAAAAAAGAGGCACTTAGCTCAGCACCGTGTCAAATGAATAACTAGACCATATACCAAATTATAACACAGCCACTATATCTGAGGAAATAAATGTTACATATTATAACAGAAAAGCCTGTGTTTAATCATCGGGGATGAAGAGAGTGTTTCCTTGTGTTTCACCATAGCATCTACTGAGCAAAGGATGTGGGATGAGCAGTGCCGCAATATTCTAATTTAAACTCTGGCTGAACCCTTCATTTGAATTCTTTTGAAATCCTCCACAGCCCCGTCATGCAATTTTAAACACGTCTATACAATAGTTGCTGCCTTTCATGTCTATCAGCATATCCTCTTTTCCCACATACTATAGCACATTTCAAAAATAGAATTTGCTGAATTTTTCATCTGCTTTGGTCGTCCTTAGGTTCCTTTTTTAGCTTTGTTTCATTTTATATATTCACCAGCACCTTTTGTGGCTGTGCCCCCACATTGTCCCACATTCACTCTGCTTTTCTATCACGACTCTCGTCCTCCCACATATGCATCTTTCACTTTATATAGAGCACTTGTTTTTTTGTTAGTTTTTTGTTTTGTTTTGTTTTTTTTCCCCTCTCACCCATGAAACTGTATATCTGCCAGTCATGATTGACCAAATCTCCTTCAGTGTGATATGTGTTTGTGTATGTATGTATGTGTAATTCTGTGTAATACCTGTGTAATGTATGGGGTGCATGATTGCATGTCTGCTTTCATATGTATGTATAGGAACATTTGGTACCATAACACATTATTGAAATTTTGACATATTTAACAAAAACATCATATCATATGTCCTAGTTTCCTGGGTTTTGCTTTCTGTGTTCAAACTGTAAAACTGAAACAGTGACGTCTTTTCAAGCCTTACAGCTAACATACCAGATGCCGTCTCTTTTCAAAGCAAAGTAGACAGCTGTTCTTTTGTGTGCAGCTTGAAGGAGACATTCTTTAATAAGTTTTAAGTACCAACATTTTGTGGATTTTAAATCATTACTTGTGTTTAAAAAGTGGTTTAGACAGCCAGCTCTTAACCATTCTCTGCATATTTATCAACTGGGCAGTTGCACAACTCTGGCAGGCACAATAGTATAGGACACAAAAATATATTGTATAATATACAGCTGCAGAGGGAAAATGTCAAGAAAAAATGTCAGTCCATATTTCTATAAATACACATATAGTAACACACACACACTGTGATAATTTACACACATTTGTACATCCGAATTGAAGAAGCTTATAAATGGAGAACTGTAATGCATTCATGAGGTGTCATTAGAAAGGTAACACCTTCTAGTTTCTGAAATTGTGCAAATTTGAGCAGTGTTCAAATGGGGGGGTTGGTCCTCACATGTAACAATGTCCAACCAACAACATGCTTTATACTGGAAAGCTCCAACAATGGTTGAAGACAAATCCTTATAACTTTAAAAGATGGGGGAAAAAAAGGTACACATTTGAATGTTGAATGTCTTCATCACTCTAAAAATCATGGTGGGGCCCTGGGGAGCCAACTAAGAATAGGTGGAAGAGCAGACTGCGTCCATTCTAAAGGCTCAGTCCTAAAGGAGAGATGGTTGAAATCATAGGTGAGGAGAGAAACCTCTTACTCTGTAGTAAGTTGAAGTATTAGCCTCACAGGAAAATGGCATGTTGTGAGTGTTGAATTACCTACAGTCACTGTACAGAATGTTTCATTAATCAATTACTATCCAAACTTTTAATATGTTTAAACATATACTAATGGCAAATTAAGAGATTTAATGGATTCCTTCTAAAACCAACGTGTCATTGACAGAACAGAAGAAATCAGACTTACAGATAATAGTTTGTCTTTCTAAGAACCTTGTCTCTGGTGGACTTGCTGTCTCTGCTGACTGGCAACACCCTTTGTGATTGGCTGCTGCTTTAGTGACTTCCTGTCAGGTTGACCCTTGTGTGAACCAGCTGCTTTGCATTTGCATAATACCAAGATGACAGCTCATCAGCACACTAGGTTCACAGACTCCCTCTTTCCCTGTCTAACTGTCTCACACAGCCTGCCCTGCTCCCTGTCTCCCTGCCACTCTCTCTCCTTCACAGGCACTCTCAGTAAAGTAGTATAATGGGTGCACTGACTGCCATGTAACTGAGATATTGGGTTTTTGTTTGCAGTTTTAGTCACATTAAGATCCACCACTGCTTTCTACAGATTTATTGAAATCTTGAGTCATATATTTAAATCACTGCAACAAATGAGATCTTTGATCATAGGTCCTGGTCCACTCTGAGACACTTACATCAAGTAACTGGCCATTTCTAGCTGTTGTAGAGCAGACATATGTCACCTTAAAAGTGTATAGGATCTAAAAGAAAAACTTTATCAGCTGTAATGGGTAGATCTGTATTAATAGTCCTGTCACTACAAAACTGATCACCTGTGGTTAATACTGTGGTGTCTGAAGCTAAGGGAAGCCCTGTATGCTGTCAAGTGCTGTCAACCTTGTTCATGCAACAAACCACCAAAACAAAACAACACATCAGCCATGTGGAACTTTTCTAAAGTGTGTGAGACTGATATAGTTCCTGCCAAGAATAATCAGCACTAACTGTGGATCAACCAATCTCACTCATAATGAAACATAATTTGGACATAATTATTTTTTATTGTCTATGGTATCCTATCTAGAAATATGCTTCTTTGTTGCTGAAAATCTATATTTTTCTGATAAATCCAACAACTGTATATGAACATTATTAACAAAACTAACCTGAAAAAACAAAATTAAAAATCAATGATGCAAGACAAACAAAAAGGTTTGAAGGCAAAATATCAGAACTGAAAGATTGTGAGATTGTGGCAATCCAATACAAGAGACCTTAGTCACACTGAGCAGCTTCGGTGTATGACCATGTCTGTAAAGTAAGGCCTATAGCTGGTGTGAAAAAAAGACCCAACCCAGCTTGCATGAAAGTCAGACCAAAAGTCAGAGCTGCCAAACGTTTTCTCATAGCTCGCAGTTTTCTCACTTAAGTTCATGCTCATAAGATGAGGCGACTGGCCTAGATCACTCATTGTAATGCTCTCTTTCCTTCCACTCTGTACCTTCCACTTTTTCTCTAATTCATCTATTCTGTTATTCCCTCCCATGATGTCTAAAGGGCTTTACCATCTCCAGAGGATCCTGGTTGATTGACAGATGAGAATTAGCCATGTGTAAACACTTCACGCATCCATTTGCATCCCATCATCCCTGGCATCACCGATCTCAAACACCCTCAACCCCCACTGTTCCTTTGCACATTGCCTTTTCTGCAGTTTCCTGTATTTTAGCTGTTTGTAGAAAAGAAAGAGAGCGAGAGACATTAGGTGACAGAGAGAGTGAGTATTGTGCTGTGGTGGGTCCTCTACGCAGCTGGATGGTCACCTTCCAGGATGGAGAGGTGTTGCTGGTGGAGGTAATAGACAGTCTGTGAAGGCTGATTCAAAGTTGTTATCCACTTTCACATAACTTGGACAAAACCAAAAGACATTGACATACTCAACAATACAAAGTATGCATTAACTTTTTCTAAAACAAAATGACTAGTGGTATGTCACATGGTTTCGGAGATGAGTGCTTATATTATGACAAATCTTTCCAACAATTCTCAAACGTAGAGAAATATGGGATGGATTTTACAGAGAGAGAAACCTTCAACTATGATCTAGAAAATGCTACACAGCTCAGCTCTAAATGCTGCCATAATGTATTGTCAGTAGTGACTGTCAACACGTCTTTTTCTGCTGTGGAGAGCACATCACACATGGAAAATAGACAAAACAGCAAATTTCTAAATCATGCAACACAGCTGACACAGGCAGCAAAATGAACACCAAAATGAAAACCAAGAAGATCTGCAGCTGGAACATACCCAGCCTATAGATATCAGCCACAGAAATCAGGACTTAAGTAGTTACGGTTGTCATAACATGATCCCATACTGTACCACAAGTTTGCTGCTTCTTCAATCAAATGGTATTGTTTTCAGTGTTGATCGTGTCACTTGGGGAATCAAATAAATACGTCACATTGTTAAAATAAAATTTCAATCTTCCTGTCCAAAAATTGCACATTAGCAAGTTAGCACATTAGTTTTTCTGACACATTTGTATCACAGCGTTATATCCCTCACCTCTGTCCCTCACCAAGAAAAGCAATCATACCAGTTGAATCCAGGCAATTTTATTATTGATCTGCAGTCATTTTATTCACCAAGATCAGAGTTATTGATTAGCCAGGAGAATGTCCATCTCCGCAAAGGGAAATTCTGAATCCTTTGAGCAAAAAGTCTTTCAGACAACACACAAAAACCACAAGGTCAGACACGACACAAGTAAATTATAAAATTCCCAGTGTAGCAATAGTAGTTCAAATTTCCTTCAACAAGGTAATAATACTCAGATCAGCAAAAACACATACGGCCATCACACAGGTACATTCACACAAGCTGACAGATTAGATATCAGACTCTAAAACACTCACACAAATTACAATATCTAAGCCCAGGCCTCATTTTGTCTGAGCAGTGTATGTATATTGGTATAATTTTGTGCAGGCATGTGTCCATGTCTAGTGTTTTAAGTGACTGTAGTCATGCATGTGATAAGTACAGGGAGTCCAGAGTTTTATAGCTCTATTATCTTCACTCTAATATGAACAAACCATTACTCCCAGCACCCCTGACATTAATGCTCAAATGAGCAATAATTAACTCAGACACAAAACCAGAGGCATGAACAGCTTTGTAGGAACACATACACACAATATGGGGATGTCATTAATTTGTTTTCTACACCCCATACAGCACATAAACACATGACCACTCAGGCCACTGTAAATATGTTCATTTAATTCGTTAAACAAAAGATTCTGTTTTATGCCTTATTATTTTGTCAGCTCTTATTATCAATGCTTACCCATGCAAAATGCAGTAAAAATGCTATGGAAATGAGTAAGGAATGTGCAGAGATAAATGTTAAGTGGTGCCTAAGCCATTCTGTTAATGTTCTGGATGCCCATATGATATGCACAAATTACCGCCTTTCTTTCCCCTTGCTTGAATGAACTTGCACACAGAGTCTTTCCCATAAACAAGTGAAAATTAAAATATCCACTTGGATGAGTTCCGTGGCTTCACAAGCAGTGGTGTCTTGTTTTGTCATGTACTGCACCACAATGAGGCTGTTCCTGCCTTATCATGGGGCAGTACAGCCTTGTATGTACAATATATGGACACACCACTACACCACTCCACTACCATTCTTTCTCTGATACACATGCATGTGTGCGCTCCCTTGTCGAGAAACAGTTTCAGCTGCCAGACTGCTGTGAGTTTGAGCACGTCCTGATGACTGACAAGGGAGCAGCAGCTCATGCAAATCAGCCAGTGCTACCAGAGTTGAACCCCTGCATCTGTCTTGGCGAATTCACATCTGCACTGCTCACAATATCAGTTATAACAGGCCCTCTGTGTGTGTGTGTGTGTGTGTGTGCATTGAAGTTTGAGTACATCTGTACAGTAGCTATTAACTATTGACACTTGTTAGCTAAAGCTGTAGTACAGTCAAAGCCCTGCTGTGATATTTTATACAATGAGAATGTGTGTCTCCATTGTTGGATCAGAAACCATAACCAGTATGACATGTATAAGAATATTTTAATGGGACAAAACAGAGATGTGTCATTTGTCAGTCGCATGTTCTGACAGATTTGTGTTATCAGTGTCACCCAGCGCTGACTTGGCATGGAGCCATTTGTTAATATAATAAGGCGATATATTGCACCATCACAAATGCAATATAGACACATACAAAGTAGGACTGTTCGATGTTGCCCAAAAATAAAATCCCGATTTTCTTCTCTCAAAACCTGATTTCCAATTACCCATTACGTTTTTTTTTTGTGAAATCGGCCGCATCATGGGTCGGAGCCATTGTGTCTCCAGGTTTTCTATCTGTACATTTGTATGGACACTTTTTGACTCTTTATGTTTGGACATTTGTTTCATTTGTGTTTTATTTTGAAGTAGTTTTCCTTCTATCTCTTGGTCATTTTACTTCCGTTCTCACTTACTTATTTGTCTTGTTTTCCTCGTTTATGATTATCTGCCCCTCCTTTATGTGTTACATCTGTCTTCAGTCACCCTTGTCTCCCCTGTGTATTCATTTCCACTTATCTTTTCAGTCTGTCTGTTCCCCCTACTGTTGCCAACCAGTTTTACTGTTATACTCGGTTTAGGTTTTGTACTTTCCACTCACTTCCAGATGTGCTCCAGTCTTCCCCATGTTTTCAGATGTTATAGTTTTTGTTCCTATAATTTTCTATTCTTATTTTGTAAACTTCACAAGTCTGTGCATCCCATTCTGTCATTCTCAATCAGTGTCTTCAGGGAATTTCTTTAATCTTGGCACAGACATTAACTTGAGATGAACTGATTAGACTTTAATGGTCAAAGATCAAAATTCACTGTGACCTCACAAAACATGTTTTTAGTCATACCTCACAAATTTGAACTGAATGATGCCATTAAACAAGCATAAACCAATGAAGTGACTTCATAATGCGCAGCAAAAACATGCCTGGTCTTTATTAAATGCTGTAACTCACAAGGGGGAGATTATGACCATTTTTCCCACAATTTGGCTCAGTGGTAGATGCACGCTACTGCAAAGTCTAACCCTAACCCTCTTCTTATACTCATTGTTTTTATGTTGTTAAGTGGATGGATCTCAGTTGTAAGGAAAAATAGTAAGTATCTAGCATGATTTTGCAACAATTAAAATGTGATGACAAACTACAGCCGCACATAGGCACATTGCAAGTTTTATATTTTAACTATTCTTCTGAACTTTATCTCTGATTGTATCTCAAAGACCAATAAATGTTTTTGTTGACAGATATTTTAAATTTGATGTCTAGTTGCTCAAGGCTTTTATCCCATTGTTAAAAGAGGAAAGATGAAATACTTAAGATACAAAAAAATGTCATGAGTTTGGGTTTATTTATGCTTGCATTCTATACTTGCATTTGTCAACATTGACATGTGTGCACACTTATTCATGCATAGATTTTCATACATTCCTGCGTAAAACACATGGTGGACATCTTCAAAGCTGTACTTATGTGCCACTTAATAAAAATAGCTCCCTGCTATAGCAACTATAAAACCAAGGATGCTGGGGTTTCAGCAGGATGATTGCAGCAAACAAGTCTCCCTCTCATTCATCCTCTGCAATCTGAAGGTGCTATCTTACTCTCAACAGATGGTACACAACACCAAGACTGACTGAATACCAATTTAGCTCCCCCATCTGTTTTCTCCTGCTTACTTTTGATAGCATGTTAGGACAGTGTGTTAGGATGTTCCTTTATCCCCAAATCCCTTTTTGTTACATGTTTAGAGTGATTTCAACATGCACTATAATTATTTTGTGTCATCTTTGTTAAAGTTGTTTCCTGCTTGAGTGTTAGCATACACACAGCTAAACATTTTTTAAAAGATATTTCATCCTTATTTTTCTTATCATCTCATCATCTTATCCTGTAGCCTTTTGATCTAATATGAGACATTAGGTTTGCATGCCTATTTTGATATATAAGTGTGAGAAAGAATGATTAAAAAGTTGCAGCAATGGATATTGAAAATATAACTGTAACATCGAGAGTGGGGTGGGAGTAGCCCCTAGGTTCCCAAAAGTGTCATCAATCTCTGAAACTCTTTCCTCTGTCTCGAACATTTGATTTACAAATCAGCATTTCATTGCCATCACTACCACATCTCTTTTAGCTGCACAACAGTGACTTAACATGGTTTAGAGAGGGTAATAGGACATTGGGTGTAATATGGTGTGTATTGTTTGACAGGGAAGACAACAGATGCATCAAGGGGCAAGGAAATGCTGCTGTGATGGCTATATTTATAGCAGGCCCATCTCTGCATATACAGTATATATGCAGTTACCCGTACAAGCGCATGAGGCAGCTGGGAAAATAAGAATAAGGAAATATCATAGGGGATATATTTGCATTAAAACTGCACAATATTGGTCACACAAATTCTCGGTGACATAAACATATGCACACGAGTGAAACCATTTGTGGAGTGTCCCCACTGAGTGGTAATGAGGGGTCATAAACCCTGAAAATCCTCTGTCTCCTGGAGTCCAAGGTCAGCAGGGCCACAGTCTTAAGCCAATGAATTAAACATCAGTCTATCTGTCTGGCAGGTATAAATATTTCTCTTCCATTCTAACTGGAGCAGTGTGACAAAAGGCCAACGTCCTTCCACTGAATCCCAGACACAGTTTGATTGTCAGTGTAACAGGATACAGGGTGAACGTGGTTGTAGAGTAGGTTTCATATTAGACCTGTTAAATGATGTCCTACTGCAGAGTAGGGATTGGAGCTGTGTGCATATGTGTATATGCATGTGTGTATTTGTGTGTTTGGAAGTTGTTGCCATGAACTGGACTCATAGCAGATTCTTGCCATGACAGCAGTGTATCAGTTTGTTGGGTCCAAGATATGGCCTGCTGTGCATGGAAGAGACATTGTGATGCAAATTTGTGAACTTTCAAACTTGTGGTAGTCTTCCACTTCCCTAAAGAATGTGCTGTTGTGGGGGCTCCTTCTGCATCTGCTTTACAATATGTCAGTGGAGTGTGGAATGTGTACAACACTGCATTATCAGGCAGATAGAAAAATCAATCAGAAAGAGAAAAAACATGGTTTCAATAATGCAATCACATCAACATGCCAACCCTCCAAAAACTTCTTTATGGGTACAAAGCAAATGCTCCTCTTATCTTCTGCATATTTTTTGAACTACCAGTATAATAATACAGTGCTTGAAAAAGTATGTAGCATTGGATAGAGCAGATAAGAGTGCAAGTCAGGGAGGGTGAAGTATTGTACAGGAACTTCATGGAGTGGAAATGTGCCGTGAAGTTGTTACAGGTACAACATATTTGTGAGAACCATTTTAAAGCTTTGTTGTTCTGCATGTGGTAATTTTTTCCATGGAGGCTGTTTGTTGTCAGTGAACAGCTCTGCAAGATACAAACACAAAGAACCCAGGAAACTGCATACTGGCTGATTAATTAATAATCAGTAAGTAGAGGGTAGTACTTGACACTTAGAACTGCATCTTCAATCATGTGTCCTAAGAGAAAAGTCCTTTACTGTATGCACTTATCCTTTGTCAATACTTCATGTGTCCTTTCAGCACAACATTATGGATCCAGGCCTAAACTGGTAAGGGTCTGTGATACTGAAAAATAGTGCATAGTCCAGCCTTCTCTTGTCTGATACATGTATTACTACAGTATTGCTGAATATTTCCTTTTGAGGCTTCTAACAGGCCTGACATAATGTCTATGTTCCCTCAAACTGAATTCTCCCCATCTCTCCTCATCTTCAAACTTTTCAGTTTGTACTCATGTGGGTCCTTCATGAGGACTGAGAACAAGAACAAAGGCCTTTGTTTGAAATCACGAGGTCGAATGGAGGTCAAGCCAATAGAGGATCAAAGCATGTGTTCCCCGGCACTAAGGAGGAACCGCTGCCTTTGATCTCCACCTTACTGTGGACAGGATGGTGAACTGCTGCTCGCAGCTTTGGATCTGTGTTTACTTTACCTCAAGGGTACTTTTCTGGACAAGAATTTTATACACTCAGTTTTAGGAGAAAGAACAAGCACAAGCATGGGGATGTGGCCAGGTAAAGAAAAAAAATGAATGAAAATAACTTTAAACCTCTAAGATATGGACATTTAAGAATGATCATACTCTGTAATCTTGGATGATCAAAGTTTTATGATGTGAGCGGCCTCTTCAGAACCTGGTGTTGCCTGTAATCCTCAGCCATGGGCTGGAATCATGAATCAACTGCATGTTATACCATATTTTGACTCAAGATTTATAAGACCAATTGAAGCTAGAGGAGATTTAAGTATAGCTATAACTGGAAAACTGAACTCATGACTGCTGTAGCTCACCAGACACCAATTGTTACAGAAATAGAAATGGAACAACAACAAAGGATGAGGAGGAGGAATAAGACATCCTGGTTCTCGACTCACACTGTCCAAATCCCTACTTTATCTGTCTCTGTGTCTCTCCCTCCCTCTTTCCTCAGTGTATACCCTTTTCTTGAGGAAACTCAAAGCTTGCAGACTTCTGTATAAGTAGTGTGTGTCCGGTTGTGAGGTGTAGTAATGAACCTCAACTTTGGGTGTTGATCAGTTAGATCAAAAAGCTAAAATGACCCAAATAAATATTTTGGAGATATCTCAGGGCTGATTAATGATCCAACACTCATCCATTCATGAGGCCTGAAACATTTTAATCGAGACTTTGGGTCTTCCAGAAAAAGATTCTGGAGAATGTAAACAATTCATGTGATCCCAAAACTCCCTCTGAGTTGAGTTTAAATCTGACCCTCAAGCTTTGGGCTCTAAAGGAAGATTGTGATATCAAACTACTGCAGATAGTAGTTGTGCTGAGAATATTGCAACACTTGTCTTCTCAAGGGCAGGGATGTCTTAATACATCCAGACCGTGGCAACATACATCGACAGGCAGTAAAATGTTTAAGCTCCACTGCTTCTGAACTCCAAAACATCAGAGCGTACATTGTGTTCAAGAGCAGCTTGTCATAGAAAAAGGTGGCTACATCGGTCTGTGTCTGGCTTGGCATGCAGAGGACAAAATGTTTTACACTAGAAAACCAAAGGCAGCAGTGTTTGTCCACGTCCTCTGTCCCTTGCCATCTTTTTTACACCTGTTGGGAATCACTTTTCAAGCTGTGCACTTTTAGTTCATCTAAGCCACGTGTGATTCTACACAGCAGGAGGCAGAGCCCATCTTTGAACCTCGCATGTATTGTGATCACATGTACTTGAAAATCTCTCTCACTGAACCTTGGCCAGTGGCATTTGGTGACATTTGATGACTCTGGAAATTAAATTCAGTGAATCATAGTAAAACATTGAGGAAATAAATCATAATAATCAGTTGAATAATTTTAAGTAGGATTAATGAACTTGATTGTTTGAGGTTCTGGTCCCTTTGCAAGATCATGTCTACATCGAGGACCTGTCATGGTTGATATTGTAATTTTAAACAACTGTAGGAATAGATGAGTTGAGAGTTACACTTGTGTGACAGTTGCTTGTAATGTAAGTCATCAAATTTGTATACATCACTGAGGTCGAGCTGTTATGGTATGAAACTTCAGTTTTACAGTGAACGCAACTTGGAGTGGTCGTACACCTTTGATATCGTCTCTCTTTCCTTATTTTCTATCTCTTTTTAGATCGCTCCGCTGAAGTCTTAACAACGCTGTGTCAGTGATAAACGTCCACGTGAAACACAAGAGATGTATGCCATATATTGCGAGTGCATTTAATTAAACAAATTGCCGTGATAATTTTTTGTAATCAAATTATTCGTATTACTTGAGTAATTGTTTCAGCCTAAACAATACATCTTCATTTTTTTGTCCAACTCTGTTTGCAAGCACTGTAGTTAGTTTTATTTTTCTACATAAATATGTTGTGGTCAGAGTTAACATGTTAAGGTGTGCATAAAAATTTCTGCCACTTTAAAAAGACTCAGATTGTGTGTGTTGCACATAGAACATGAAGTTAACAGTAAACCTACAGTGTTGAATTTTACTATATGTATTGCTCTTGTACCTGTGAATGTGATAGGAATTCTTAAAATGGAACCGTATATAAAATAAAACCATTATTCAGAGGGTAACTTGCCAACAGGTTCATTTCCTCTCTCTGCCTGGAGAGATCGCCCCAGCAGTGTAGCAGCTCAGCCAATCAGTGACTCTTGTTAAGTTAAAAATATACGGAGCAACAGGTAATTTAGCCAATAATGTCGTCAGATTTTATTCCTTTGGGGCCCCAAACCAAACATTTTGGTCTCCCGTGGCAACCAGAAATCGAGTCGAAAACAGTGAGAACAGATACCACATGGACTGGAAATGGAGACCTATTTATCTAAATGGATTAAAAACACGAATGCTCAAAGGGACACACGAACCGTGCTGTCAGCTAACCATGCTAGGCAGGACTACCAAAGCTTCGCAGCTGGATGAAGATGATGAGCACAGTTTCACAGTGATGAAGAGGTGGATACGAATGAACATATTTTATCTAAGAAAATCGACTGTGTAAAACTCCGTGGTGCTTTTGCGTTGGTAGTTGGAGGCTGCTATGATGCCACAGCGAGGCCATGTAGTGTGTGAGAGGAGCACCTGAGGACCGCCACCGTTAGATGATACATCAAAGACGGCTCTGAGTGAACTGTTGGACTGCATGCTGTCGGTTCTTCAAGACTGCATACCCGAGGATGTAAGAAGGGCAGATTATCCAGCTGTTCAGGCAGATGAAACAACAGACAGTGTCAGCTGATGCTGGTGCTGCGGTGCATTCACAACCATAATAATGTCCAAGAGTGTTTTTATTAGTTCATTCAGCTTCTGAACGCCACCGTGGACTTTACTGCGATGCTGGAAAGACCGGACACTGTTATTCCTGAGTGACACCAGGGGAAACTAATCACCCAAGCTGGTGACAGGATGTCTGTGATGAGGAGCCACAGGTGGCTGCGGTGCACTGTTCAATATGTGTACAGGTGTGACCACTACATTCACAGGTAGATTCATAAATGCAGCAGGTAGCATCTCACATCAGCAAGGTCAGACTAATATACTCAATCACATTCTATGCTCCTCCTTTGTTTATAGTGTTCCTGTCACAGCTTTTCTTTGTCTGTAGTTAACATGAATCACCATCTAGCTGTAGGTTACATCATATGCCTTTTAATAACTATATAACCATATTTTTGTATTAAAAGTATTTGCTAATAAACTTCACTACTGTTTGTTCATTGTCATTATCTGTCAAACTGCTGATTTATTAAAGGCAATTCAATAATTATGTTTATCCCTAAAAAAAATGGGTTTGTGGTTCTTTTATCAGGGTGGTTACCAAAAAGGTCAGGGACAAACAGCCCCACCTAGAATATTTTTTACCAGCAGCCACTGATGTAGACCTATACAAAAGAAATCCTGAAATCATGTGTGGTGGTGACTATGTTTGAAGAAAATTAGCAGAGTTAGCCTATTTAACTGAAACTAGGAGTGTTAACAAATTTATCAGTGTTTCTAAATATATCTGCTGCCATGCTTTTGTTTTCAGCACAGTTGTGGATTTCTGAAACTCTGAAGAGAAACATGTCTGCTCAAAATGACTGAAAATAGAAAGTGATGCAGGGCCCAGTTACTCCGAAACTGGACTTGAGCCAAGAAGAAAATTGTGGGAACACAAAATAGAACTGGCAGCTTAAACAAAATATTGTTGTGTGATTGATGATCCCAAGTTATATAAAGTTAAATTATATAACATGGCAATTGAACTTTTGGCACCATAGAGGACAGTGGATTTTAAACACTCAGGTGATTCAACCCACACAGCCCCTCATGTCTCTCTGCTTGTAGTGACTGTATGTGAGTATAAACTAAAGTGCCTTGTAATGTTCCTCTTTGAATGAGACAGCCAGTCAACAATTTGCATAGGTCATATGGGTCTTTGAACCCATTTCATATTCTGGAATATAACATTTATATTATTCGTGTATTCAGGTGTGTGTTTTGTGGCTGTTTGCAGACTGTGTCCAGGGCTATTTGGTACATTTCATTTTTTCATCTTTGTTTTGGCTTCAGATCTTCTATTGAGTAATGAGTAATTAGCCTTAAAGGTAGGGCTGGAGATCTAGGGTATCGAAGGTATCATCTTCTCGAAGCAACCCAATGTGGAGCGACTCTGTGCTCTGGAGGCGTGGCTTCAGAGAGAAGTCTGAGAAAAGAGGCTTGGACTTCTGACTTGTGTATTTTCAAAATATGACCTGCTCAAACTGTTTTTCCAGGACCTCCAACCCTACCTTTAATCAGTGTCTGAAATAAGCACAGTGATGTGTTGGTTAGCATTCTTGCCTCTTAATAAGAAGGTTCTGGGTTCCAGTCCCAGGCCTGTGGCCTTTCTGGCAGGAGCTTTTTCTTCATGTGTCAGTATGGGTCCTGTCCAGGTTCTTCCTCCCACAGTCCAAAGATATGCACACTGGGTTGATTCTCAACTCTAAATTGCCTGTAGGTATGAATGTGAGTGTGTGCATTGTTCATCTCTATATGGATTCATGATATACAGTACACCCACACAGACCACAAAAACATACTGCACTCCTGCTTATATCATGTGGCCTCATATCTTTGCTGCGTGGCATCAAACAAGCTACAGGCCAAATCTGGCCATGAGCCAAATCCTGCCATGTGTGACAGCACTTGAAATCTAACATTATTAGTTTGCTTGTAAAGCTGCACCAGCACAGATACAGGTCATACTAAATGCCTTTTAGAGGACAGTGCTGCACTAATCATTGGTCTGAATAATAACATCTAATAAGACTCAGCCATTAGCTTCATTTTACGTGTTTGTCAATTTTGAAGTTATTACAGCGCTCTCTGTATTTCTACCCACTTCTCTGTTTTCACAGACTTTGCATCTGTCCGTCCTGATATTCAAAAAACACAAATCTAGATGTGTGCTTTTGCTGACCTTTCTCAAATCGGTTAGGCCTTAAAGCAGCCATGTAGATACATGCAGAGCTTAATCATGTTGTAGGTGCTGTTTCCATGACGAAGGGATAAAAAAAACCTTGTCTAAGCCTGGACATTTTTTAAAACGGTCATAGTTTCCCCACTTCACTGTGCAATTCAGAACTAATTTGGCCACAGCTGCATTTTACAAGATTCTACTTTTTTTTTCCAGTTTTCATCATGTTTTTTTGGACTTTTGTCCAACTTTCAAAACTCTATCCTGCACTTTTCCCAGTCACTTCTCTGCTTCAGACAGTCAAGCAGTATTGATGAGATAACTTTGTAACAACTTCATAGACAAGAGGATACTACTCGGTTTAAATCCAAAGTAATCCAAAGTTTTCTTTCAAGTCAGTTCTTCATCTCTCCCTGCTGCTATAACTCCCTTATCTAATAAATCTTGAGCCAGCAAGAGTTGCTTTTTACTGTCTTTATTTCACAGATTTCTGCTGCATACTGGGCCTCACACAGTAATGACGATACGGCAGGTTAAATACCTATTTCATGGAGCAGGGATAAAATGTTCACCACGCCATAATGTGGTTTTTAACTCCTCTGCTCTTTTGCATATCTGTTGAATGATTTCAATTTTGTGTTAATTAAAAAATTCTGTTTCAATAATTTCCACCTGAAGAACATATCCAGATAATACCACAGTATCCAACATCGTGCTGTCGTTTTATCAACATCCCCATCAGTCTAGTACAGCAGAGGACAGAAGAGTGAAGACAGCAGCAGAGGACGCTCTGTGTCTTTCTTCAGCACAACCTGACCTGAAATCTTATAATAGAGTGAGTGATGGTGTTCATCGCTAAAACACACACCCCTCCTTCTCTCCAGTCTGTAAGAGATTCACACCAAATTCATTTAACATTTGCTCACGCTGACAAACCCCGTCACCATCAGAGACAGTGACATTTGAGGTGGAGCAAGGCCAGAGGACTGACACCCGCACCACCAACCCTCACCTCCCACCCCCGCCTCCAACTAGAGCAAAGAGAGGCTCCTTAGATCGCTCCTTGTCACGCAAGCCTCCTCTCTTTTTTTTTTATTTATTTATGACTGTCACTAAAAATGAGCTGTTGTTATCACTCTCCATCATTGTTTAAAATAAAGTCTGTATCTGTGGATTGTATTGTTAAAGTCAAAAACCATAGACAGCACATGGCTCATCAGTGTCGGCATGTGCAGCTGGACAACGTGGCTACAAATAATATTATGATGAAATGGCTTTACAAAACAAGAAAAATGAATGAACAACTTGGACTGACCAGCCTTTGTTGAACTCCGTCAGCCCTGATGTCTGCTGCACGTCTTTGTGTTTTTCATCTGTAATGACAGTGGAGTGCAAACACAGCAAAGTTGGAATTTGGATTCAGGGTTAAAGACCCTGAAATAACTTTTAAGATGAAGCAGTTACCATAATATAGAAGATCCTTTGTACCTTTAGCCATCGGGCTTTTTTGATTCTTCTGCAAGTGGTGATGAGCTGACAGACAAATGAATTTCCCTTCAGGGATTGATAAAGTAATTCGAATCATAGACTACATGATTTGCAGGATCTCAGTAATATTCCACTGTCGGTTTTACATTTAAGCAAACATTCAGGGTTGATTCTACAGGTCCTAGAGTTCTATTTCTTGAAATCTAAATTATTATATTATGAAGCCATGAGAGAAAAATAGTGTTTTAATACCACCACTTAATACCACTGCTCAAGGCATTCCAACCCAAACATGTTGCTCATAAAAAATAAATTCAATATTCACTTGGAAAGGTTGTTAAAAGTATTCATCTCCAGACTAAACACTTTGTTCTACATTTTATTTGCCTTTCACCTAGTTTTTGTCCTGTAAGTCATTATCTTGCTATCTGTTATTATGGTTATTTATATTTATTGTTACATGAATTAAATTTCCTCCTTATTCTAGTTACCACATCTGGATATCTTCAGTAAGTCAGCCTATAGCAGACACCACTTTAGATCCTTTTTATTCTCTCTCAGCCCTCACCTGGTGCTCATTTTCTTTTTTCTTTTTTTTGACTTGCTGCACATTTAAGCCAAACACAAATTTCTGCCATTGTAAATGGTAGACAATAAACTATTTATATTCTATTCTATTCTATTCTGTTCTATCTTTTCTGTCATGTTTGTGTGTGTAAAAGCAGTGACAGCCAATGCATTTGGGATTCCTCTCCTCAGTCCTCTCTGTAATGTAAAGATGCCTTTATAAAATAAGCAGTGTGGAGTTACCAAAGCTTACAATAACTGGAAAAAACTTAAACTGTGATGATTCCTCCAAGACAATCAAAAGATATTTTGCAATAAATACAATGCAATAAAATGCATTTGAAGACAAAGAACATGTATATGACCACAACACATTGTACGATTTCTTCAACACAACATTTATTTAAATATCTGGAACGTGCAAAAAACAGCCCCAGAATGAAAAATACTTTTAACTTTGATATCAAAATGTCCAGACATGCACGGTGATCTAAATCCCAGTCCTATGGGCTTTGTATCTACGCATGACTTTTTCAGTGTGTACTGGTGAGTTCTCTGATTCCAAACCAGAAAGAATGAAAGTGTGAAGTTGGACATACAGTGGGTGTTGTTGTGGAGCAGAGCAGTGTTGGAGCACATGGGACCAGAAATAGCTGTTGATCACACTGTTGGAGCGAAGCCCATAGCAACAGAAGGGTGTAAGGGAACTGCCTACAGTACCCTTTATAGATGTCCTGGCTTAGGTTTAGTGGGTTAAATTTAATTTTATGGGTTAGGGTTTTTTTTTTTTAAATCAAATATATTAAACAGGTTGGCTTTCCATTCAACAGATACATTATTTGGGCACAGATAATAAATCCTTAACAATTTCATATTGATCTTTTTTATGTTTATTTCTTAAATCTTCACTACCTAGGTTTTACATTTCTTTTAGTATCCAACCTACAGTGACCCGAGTTGGGTTCACAATGACAGATACATGCAGCAAAGGCAATAGTACTAACTTTCTTTCAAAGCCAGCCAGTTGAGCCCTTTATGTCACATCTAGTACAAGAAAATACAACAGTGGGTTGTACTTATTTCACAGTTTTTCATAAAACAACCAAACTGTTTTGTGTGCAGCTTTGCATAGAAGCAGCCGGTTAATGTGAATTTTGGACGAGATATTTCATGGCTCAGAAATCAGTAAATTTGCATTCAGTTTCATATATGTCAAAAATATCCCATAAACAATGAATGTTACTGAGGTTGATGTGATGAGGTCAGTCACATTGTTTGACTGGAGAAAGTCATCATCCAGGAAAGTGTCCTGGTCCACTTATTGTTGCAATGAAATTACGGTTTAAATTTTGTGAGTAGTGTGTAATTTAAATGATCAAAATCAGGTCTGAGTGTCCAGTCAAAATACATAGAAATTATTACTGCCATTGAAGCCCGCCTAAATCGAATCAGACTGTGTGTGTTGCTCAGTTCCTTACTCTTTCTGCCCTTCTGCACACATCTGTCTCTCTGCCTGCATGTGAGACAAGTGCAAATTATCCTCTCAGCATGCCCTTGCCCTTGTAGCCTTGTTTTGATTCCTCTGTCCTCCCTCTCTCTGACTCCTTTCCCTTCCTTTGCCTTTCCTCCCTCTTCCTCCTTTTAATTTCCCACCTCACAGTGTGCTGGACAGGTTCTGTCTTTATCACAAGTACCATTTAATCTGCTTTGGAAAACACATTGTACACGATTGGAGGGCCCTAATTGATTTATACAATGTAATTACTCCATTCTCGCAGTCTCATAAACGACAAACCAGGTCCCTGAGCCACTAATTAGAAGGGAACAGGATTTGTGGCTAATATAATTCATTATTTCCAAATTAGAGCCAGATAAGTTGTCACAATATAATGATCGAGCAAATGAACGCAGTTGTTTTTCCGCAGTTAGGGCTCCTGTTTTGTTCTGAAAGAATGCAGTCTGCTGGTCATAGTGTTTCCCTCTCAAGCTGTGGTAATACTAGGTCCCCAGGGCAGTGCACTCTGGGAATGCTTTCAAGGAAAAACAAGGACATGGTTCTTGCTTTTTTCTTTTTTTTCAATTTATTTGGGACATTATAGTTAGATTCAGGGTGAACTTTTCAGGCAAACGCTTTTTGCTACAGTGTGTAAGTACAGGTTGCTTCAATACTCAATGTTTAGGCCCTTTACCAATGAAATGGCCACGACCAGGAATGAATTTTGTCTATATATTGGAAATTTCATTTTTTATACAGGGTAATAATATAATATTTGCTCATACTAAATACTAAATACACTGTCTAAGTCCAGCAGTTAGCACATATCCTATTGCCCTGTCATTAAACAAGTCTAATGTTTTCTTTGTTAACACAAAATGGAGGAAAGTAGTGCTGTTCAATGACCAATCATACACCATCCAACATGAATTTCTAAGGTTAAGTTTGAGAATAAATGAAAAATAACATTAACACAACAACAAAACTGAAGTCACTACCGGTTTATCACTCAAGTGAGTCACCGGGAATGAACAGAATAACCTCAGTTCAAAGTGGCCGACTCATAATCAAGACAGAAATTGCAGATGGAAGTGTGGAAACTAATGGAATAGATGGAGTTCAAACATCTTGGGCCTTTATGTGGCTCACAGTCACCAATTTGCCACACACAGTGAAATGCATTTCCTTTATGTTGGTATGTTGGAGTGATTGAGTGGTTTAGAATAGAGGCTGTTTGACAAGCCTGTATGTACCTTGACACGGCCTATAGACATGTTTTCAGTTTCCAAATGTCAAATATGTGTCATATGTCGTGTGTGTAGCATAATGTACATTTTAACCACATTACTTAAGTAAATTCAAAAGTATGATTTATGTATTCTCAGCACTTCATTGTTCTGGATTATAAAGCTATGCAACACACGAAAGCATCAAGTTGCACGGTCATGCAACTTGGTCAAGTTAATTTGTCGTCTTTGGCCGAGGAGTGACAGGACGGGGGGGCAAACGCTGTGATGTCTGGGTGCACAACATCCTGCAGGTCAACACAGAGCAGATCAACACCAGGTGTCATATGAAAATATGACACAAGATTATGCTTATTTAAGAGATGCTTTATAAAGGCCTGATACAAATTAAGGCCTGCTGCAGTTGAAATAGTAAAAGCCATGGCCACTGTTTTTGAAAATACTGGAATGGCTGTACATTTGTAATGTAATACATGTAAAAATGTCATTCTCATGTGGCCCAAAGACGTCACATTTGTTAAAGAATACAATGGGATCTTTTTCACTTGTCAATAGCCAGTTATACACTTTTGACACCCAATGTGATGCCTGTCATAAAAGTAGCTCTATAACCAAAAAGTTGCAGATTTGACGGACTAGAAACTAAAGAGATATTTTAAGTGTCCTCAAGTAAAACATAAACAAACAAAACCTTCAGTGAGATGCTCCACAGCAGAAGCTTGTAGTTATACCGGGTGAAAATGTAACAGCACAAATGTAATCTTGTTGCAAAAGAGCATGTTCAGTCAACTGTCTAAGGATAAGGGGGGTGGCTGGATCGTGCACATGTTTGGACTGTATGTATTCCCGTGTGTTTGTCTGCATGCACAAATATGCACAGTGTGTATTGTCTGCAATGATCTTATCAATGTGTATGCTTACACGTGAATGTGTGTGTGTGTGTGTGTGTGTGTGGGTGTGCGTTTGTGTGTGTGTGGACATGAGCACAGAAAAAACAAATTCTTTCTATGCCTGATGTTTAGGCTATTAGAACAAACAGCCATTGGGGTGTGGCTGTCAACACTCATTAGTGCTGCTGTCACCGTTGCCACTCCAATAATTACTGCCACTGTAAACTCTCTTGTGTTACTGCGCTCACACACACAGTATCAGCACATTATAGTGCAGCCTCGTGGGCCTGTCAATTAGCTTGAGTTGCAACAAATTTACTTGCACGTGAATGTCCTGCTTTAATATCCCGGTGAGAGACAGCAGTTCACAGAAGCAGGGGGTCTTCAATAGGCTTGATGGGTTTTTTTAATTTTCCTGTCAACTTCAATGAATGTTGCAAGTTGGTCTGGAGATGGTGTTTGCTTCAACTGTGAGTAAAGCAAAGTGAGCTGAATAAAATAATAATATACTTTTAGCAATATATATATATATTTTTAATAATTACAAAAGCTTTTGACATTAGTGACACTTTAATTATGATCTTGTGTTTTGCAGAAGTCAATTTTATAGTTGACATTACCACTGTTGTGGTCATCCTTTATGTCAGACCTGTTTTGTATGATTTGACTTAGCATTTTGTGTTTTTCATTAAGTTGAATGTGAAAACTTTAGTGTGGAAGCACAACAAGAAGTTATTGCATGTTTAACTCTAATAGCTGTTTTGTGTTTCTATAGCTAGAATAGTTGCAGGCTCATAGGGAACAATGAGCCAATGGTGACATTTTTTTTCTTTTTGATTTCTTCCATTTAATATAACTTAAATAAACTGGGGGGTCTGGTGAGAAAGTGTGCTGAGTGTATGACCTCTTTGCTTACATGTAAGTAATTTTAGCCATTCTTCCCACCTCGATTCTTTTTCTTAGAATCCCAAGACATTGTGAATATTATTCTTTTGATTCATCCCATGTTTGTCCCATATGATACTCCATTTGGGTTTGAATTTGCTGCATAATAAAATGTATGTGTATGTTTCCTATTGTTTACAAGATAGAGCGTATAGAATAAATAAGCAGGATTTGTCTTTGGCAAAGCTGTGTGGTCCTGTTTACCCAGTGATTGTTTTGCAAGGCATGCACTTAGCACATTTAGTTTTTGTAATTTGACATTTCTAATATGCATGTTCTCAATTGTTATGGAATAATTGGTTGGCTGTTATGTGCTGGGTGCTCCAACTACAGCACACCATGAATACCAATGTGGCATTTCCAGTGTGAAGAGACATGCAGACATATTGTTGCTGTGAGGTATAAAACATTAGGTTTTTGAAAAATAAAAATAAAAAGATTTACAAGGAGACTGAAGGGTTTTCAGATGTACTGTACAGAGCAAGTTTTAAAGCAGTCATTGTTGCCAAGGCTGGATACAGTTTGAGCTTATGACAAAGTGGTGATTAGATGAAATGGTTGATTCTCCTCTATTACCCAAGTCTCTGTGGAGTCATGTCATTGTTAGGCTATGTGAATGACAGTAAGTGTAATGCATGTGTCATCCAGCCCTGTCCAGCACATTTAAGACATTTAAGATCAGTGTACTCAAGCAAGGATATGTGAGTTTTTTTTCTTCCTTTTACTCCAATTAATATTTATATTTATTTATCTCCTAGACTATAATATTCTGAGCAGTATTATAGTCATGCATTATAAAGTTCTATACTAGCAGATTGCTTTAGACATATGCATATACATATGCATATGCCATGACATTCAAAACAAAAGACAGAGCAGGGAGAGAAAGTGAATGAGAGAGAGACATGCAGGCATATAAAGAACAAGAGAGAGTACTCAAGGTAAAACAGAGCAGCAAGGCTGGAAGAGGAGAACCAAGGAGAGGTCGATCCAGGGTCGGTGAAGGCCCGGCGGCCATGGGTCCTTCTCTAGGAGGACAGACACTGATAAGGCCCAGGTAGCTCATACAGTGCTGGGGTTTAAGAGGGCACCAAGATAACAGCCTGCTGATAGGACCAACCAACTCAGCTGGACTGCAGATAAGAGGCAAGGACTTGTTGCCCTCAACAGGAACAAGACTGCTAATTTTTGCGGGACTTCTTCTGCTATACTGCAGTGGCAGCATTACTGTGTCTGATGTATTCTGTGGCATATAATCCTACAACAGAATGGTCTCTTACTTGTTTGGTCCTGTTTAAATCTTCTAGACCAACTGTGTCACATGATAATTAGTTTCTAATTTGGATTTAATATCAGTTTTGGTGTATACTGTATAGAGCACATTGACCATTATATACAATTAATCCATAGTTGAGTGTGTTGAGCTGAAGATGCTTCCAGACTTCTAATTACGAAATCAAGAACAACTGAAGCTTTGGAGAATGAAAGATTTAACTTATTTTGGCAGCATTGTTTAGAAGAAAAATTGGCTTTGGCCTTTAAAAGCCAGTATCAGTCAAAACCTCATCGGTGCTGCTGTAATACTGTGTGTATTATTTATGACACAGCTGTGTGTGTACACTTCTACCCAGAGGCATGATGAACCTGAGCTGTTTCTTTTTACCCTCTCCCTTTATTGTGCGTCAGCTGAAACACAGTCGTCAAACCTCCATATGGAACCCCAAGGACAAAAGACATTAGGTAGGAAATGTTTCATTTTGGAAGAAACACTTTCGTTCTCTGATCTTCTCCGTTTAGCATTCGTCTCACTCAGCACGCTCCTCCTACAAGCTCTGCTCCCATCGTTTGAAGTTAACCCAGGCTGCCGACCGCCTTGTTAGCTTAATAGTTTGGAAATGCAATTTAGGAGTGATTTATCACCGGCCACTGAAGCGGCCTTGCCACGTACCCATGGCTTTTGTTGTTTTATTTTCCCTTTCCATGACAAATTGCACCAAGTGGTGCAGGTTTGATTCACTCAACATGCAACATGAAGTCAGTTTTTTGGAGTCGCTGCACTCTTCTTATACAACATGGGCTATTTCTATTCTGCTCAGTGTCGACTAAATTACAATGTAGCAGATTTACACAGAAGATAAAAGAATAAGATGAAATGTTTCATGTTTCATTTATGCCAGTTTTGAAAAGGAATGCATTTAAAATGGTTAGTTAAGGAGTCTGAGGCTGAACTATCTGTGTATCTGAATAAATGAATCATTTTTAAGAGCAAAGGGCCTCTTGTTCGTTCTGGGAAGCTCCCAGTGTGGGAGTCAAATGAACACGGTGCTGGAAGTCATGGTGCTCGGTTCACTTTCTCACGACAAACATATATACTGTGTGTTAATATGTACGTGTGTGTGTCTAGCGCACACATGTCAGTATGGCTGAATCCATTATGCATTTACGAGGGATGAATAATGTACAATAAAGAATAGTTTTACAGGACTAGTTACATCTGCTTCATAATTTACCGTGGCCAAAGGTGTTCAGGGAGGCCAGTCACGCTATGGGCTAAGAGTTCCAACTCAAGACTGTTTCAGTTTGTGAACAAACATCTGATAGCGAAGTTAACACTTAAGGAGGTGTCCGGTGGAGATGTGAATGATCTTTCAGGGACGTTGTCAGAAGATTCTGTTAAAGATCAGGTTCTTTATCAAGTAATAGAGTTTTCAGGAGCGAGAGCAGTGACTGAATCTCAGGAAATGTCAGTGATTGTGTCCTGGTAAAAAACTATCCTCTCTTACTATTCTGAAAGGATGCAACCATTTCCATGATGGGTGTCTTCTCCCTTTGAATAGAATATACTGATACTGACAGCCCTCACTCTTGGGATATTTTATCCATCATGTGTTTGCATATCTGCTGGTTACATTTACCACATCTAGTCACTTTCCCATCAAAGTTTCTCCCTTCCTCTGACATCTTCTTCTCAATTTAATTTTTAGTAGCCCACCCAGCTCTCATTCATTCAACCAGACATATGTTTGTACACACACACCATGCTTCACTCCATCTGTCCACCTGTCCATAGGGTTGCAGTGGCTTATTCATCAATCATAGTGATAATGAGAAGCACAGACAGAGACAGATGATGACTTCAATTTGTGTGTGCATGGTTATGTATTCATGTGTATGTGAGTATGCATTTTCTTGTTTTTTTGTGTAATTGCACATGCATTATTATGAGTGTGTGTGTGTGTGCGTGTGTGTGCGTGCGTTTGTGGTCTGGGCCAGCTCATGGCACAGTGAGTGGCGTCTTCTTATTGGTCACCCCCTGCTGCTGGTCTGTCATAATTATGTGGAGGGAGAGAAAAATAACAGCAGGTGGGACTG